>CAMPDV010002578.1:0-68799 GCA_946699065.1 Loxodes magnus | reverse complement strand
GGAATAATAAAGATATTTAAGATACAAAAAATATTTTAATTAATCAAAATGAAAATAATAACGGAATTATAGAATATTCCATATTTACTTAAAATTTAGAGTATAATCATGTATAGTACTAAAACTCAAAATTGAGTAATCTTTTAAACTAAGAGAATTAAGAAAATTTAAATCTAAAAAGTTAAATAATCTTGAAATCAAAAACATATAACCTTAAGCTTAACCTATTGAAGTAAAGGATCAAATATAATCCTAGGAGTAAGATTTTGAAACTAGTAAAAGTTGTTTTTAAATTAAATTAAAGAACTTGAATAATAAATATAAAATCTATAAAATAATTAAATTATTTAATAAATGAAAATCTATATAAAAAAACGAATTATTTCTAAATACCGTGGGATTAAAATCTTGACGACTCTTCTTTACCTAAAATAAAGAAGCTGCCATCTAATTAAATGAGCATATGCAGATGCTCGACTACTTTCTAAAAATTGATCCTGATTAATTTCAACTCAAATCCGTAAAGCATATTATAAACTTGTTAAGAGCTTTACTAAATAGTTTTAGTTAATCTCTAGTTATAAACTCCTTCGAATTCTGTTTAAATTACTTCAAAATTCCTTAAGAAGCGGAAATTAACTAACAAGAACTCTAAAGACCCAAAAATATACTTATAGCTAAAAAAACTAGATTGATACCTCAGTCTCAACACTTGTATCAAAAATATCTCTTCATAGTAAGATACTTTTGATAATTAATTTTCTTACCAGTTAAAAACAGTAAATAGTACTATGGGTATTTTAGATACTTTTTAAGTTGAAAAATAAAATGAAACGTTTCTAAATGAAGTAAAAGAACTCAAGATTAAAATATAACAATTAACAGATAGTTACAATTCTTTAGAAAAACTAAACACTATTCTTACATAAAATAATCAAAACATTTAAGTAATAAAAAGTTCTTATGAAGCAATTTTTAAGACTTATATAAATAAAATTACTAAGAAAATAAAGGAAATAAAAAATGAAAATTAGATGCTAATGTTAGATCTATAAGAGTAATAATAATTAAAAATACGGTCTAAACAGTTAAATTTTGAAACAAGTTAAATATAATTTTTAGATAAAGAAGTTTAAGCAAATTCCTAAATTTGCCTTATTAATTAAATTGTCTAGACTGGTATAAGCATTTCTGCAAGAAATGAATAATCAATATAAATAAATTATAATAGCTCAAAAAAAGAGTTAATTTAAGCAGATGAAGAAATATATTGAATAAACTCTTAGTAATGAATAATTTACTTAAACAGAACTAGTTAAAAGTCATAAATAAACACAAACTAATTTATAATCTAGTGATATACTAGCCCTTAAAGAAATAAACTTCCTGCAAGTTTAAATTGAATTATATAAATAATAAGAATAAGCATTAAAGCATATCTAACAAGAACTTTAAGAAGCTTATTAATAAAAAATAAACAATGAAGCTTAATTATAAAATTATTAATATTTAAATCAATAATCTACTGATTAGTGTTTAATGCTATAGAATTAAACTTTATATTTTGAGTAAAGAATTAAAAAAGCAATGTTAAGATGGAAATAAGTAATATGCGATGTTGAAAGCAGAGTTACATGAACATAAAATATCATTTAAGATATATTAATATAAAAACAAAGAGAATTAGAAAATAATACAATAATTTATACTAATCAGTTACAAATACAAAAAATAATTCAAGTTGAAATGAGAACTTAAATGAAAGTAAATTCACATAAAGTTAGTCAAACTTAAACAGACAATATATGTTAGGATAAAAAAATATAAGTAAAAGCTTAATGTTCGAATGCTTCATATAGTACAATAAAAATCGAATAATAAAATCAATTTTGCTAGACAAGTTTGCTTGATGAGAATTATATAAAACTCCAGTAATTCTTTCATTAGTTAAATATGAACTTCATTTGTAACAATTAAAAGTTTGAGTAAAATTTAAGAAAATAATAAGAAATTAATGAAAGAATTATTTGATCTAAAAACCAAGCCTTAATAAAAAGATTAAATAAGCTAAGCAAACATTAACTATATTGAAAACTAGAATCGCACTGTTATTAAATAATCAAATACTTTCAAAAGAAAACACGAAGAAGATGGAATTTAAATTACTCCAGCTAAACGCACTATTAAATGAAAAAATGAAAGAGAAAGTGAAAAGATAATACGATAATAAAATTATTAATCTCCTCAACTCTAAAATTTTATCAAACAAGGTTCATGAAGGAGGAACTAATATTAAATGTGCAATGTTCAAGGAAGGTATATAACAATTAATAAAGAATTGACTCAAGGCACTGTAGATAATACCTAAAATGTTATTAAAATAGACAATAAACTACTAGAATTTTATTCGATTTAAGTAATTTACATTTTTGATCTAATATTTCCACCAGCATCCTGAGTATAAAAAAGAACTGATACATATTTAAAGAGATTCATAAGGGACTAAATTAATTTGCATATATTAGGGAGGGCTCCCTGGTGGAGCGCAAGAATCTAAGAAAATAAAAATAGGACATGTAAATATAAGCTCATTAGCTAGTAAGCAGGTGGTAATATAATAATTTATCCTTGATAATGAATTAAACATTTTTTCAACAAATGAAACATGAACGTTAAAGTTAAAGTTAAAAAGCTTTGTTAAAGCCTTAGTAGTCAGTCATCTGACCTATTCTATCAGCTTGTCTCCATTAGTTTGTCTTGAATTTCTACTAGGCTTAGTTAGGCGGTGTAGCACTTCATTAGCGCACCATCCTTTAATATTCTGAATAGTCTTCATCTTGCATGTAGCGTTCCTAATTATTTCTCCAAGGATTAAGATTTGAATTAAAGAATTTTTTTCTATAATTTTTCCGCTTTATGTTGGATATATCCTAAATAGTTTTCTAAAAATTATCTTATTTATTCTTTCTTTAAATTTCGCTTAGTTAGTAGCAGTATTTTCATTGGTGTTGTTTATTGCACACGTAGCATTTTATTCTTCTTTTAAACTATTATTCCTGTAACACTTATTTAATTTAAATTTACTACTTATTTTAAATAAACGTTTACTGTTTATTTTAATTTGAGGCTTCATTTTCTATTTTCATAGGATCTGATTAATTCTGTTAAAACGAAAATGGCGTTACCTGAATTTATTATTAAATTTAAAGAATTCTTTGTTCCAGTTTGTCTTCTATTTCTTATGATTATTAATATTGTTTCTCAAGTAAAGACATTATTAGTTTTTCTAATTTTTCTACTTTATCAGTGAGGTATCTATTTTTAAACATAAACTCTTTTAATGACTTAGATAATATTTCTATTTGAGTTTGTGTCGGAAGTTTTTTTAATTCTGGATTTCCAAGTGGTTAATGTTCGTCCATATCAATCATATTTCTCATTTTCACTCATTGTAATTATTTCGCTTTTTTATTTTTTAGAGAATTTTCCTGTTTAAATGTTTTGTTTCAAAGTTCTGTTATTTCTTAGAAGCCATTTTATATAAATAAATAAATTTGATTATAGAGCGCGTAGCACTCTCGTTGGTGCGCAGCTCTTTAAAAAAATGTTTCATACTGACAAGAATGTTTGTTACTGATAAAATTATCAGATACTGATAAACCTTGTTCAATACTGGTATAATTATTCAGTACTGATAAAAATGTTAAAATACTGAGTATAATTTTAGAATACTCGTAATCTTTTAATACTTGCTGGAGGTCCAAGGACATGGCAGGATTGTGTCTCATTGCATCACCAAAGCAGAGGGCGACATGTGTCAATTATGGGTACTTAAATTCCCCACCTCTGATGAAGTTTCGCAATATTATTTCTTTTTGTTCCAGAATTAAAAATAAACGAAGCCAAGCCAAGTCAGTGTCGAAGGTCTAAGAATCTTATGTCTCGAGGTCAAACTAAAGCAGAGGAAGACATAAAGTCGATTATGGGTACTTAACTTCCCCAACCTCTGATGAAGATGACCTTGTTGTTCACCTTCGAACAACTATGGCGGTTTTAAAAAATAATATATAATAATATATAATAATAATTAATTATAATTAATAAATAATAATAAGCAATAATAAATATCAATCATCAAAAATAAATAATAAAAAAACAAAATTTAATTAAAAATAAAATAAATGAAATACTTAATTAAATTTTTTAATTATAAATTAATAATCAAAAATTATAAACTAACTTTAACCTTATAAATAATATTTTAACTACTTCACAAAAAAATCTAAAATTTAAACGCAACTTAAAATGTTTACAAAATCTAAAAATAAATCTATAAAATTTTATAGAATAAAATTAAACTTAAACTTATTATACATTCTTCTTTTACCAAAATTATATTTTAAATATTTTTAATATTACCCACTTTAAATCAACATACCTCACTAATTTCTATAACCTATATTACTCACCCTTTTTTTTAAGCCAAGAATATTTAAGAATATACAACCTTTTAATAAATAAATAAAAAAACAAAAACTTCATATAACAAAAAAACATTATTATCATTAAAACATTCATTTAAATGAATAACCAATATCTTATATATTTAATCGTAAAATTTAATTAAGTCAAATAGCAAGTTACTCAATTCGAAATTCTCCACTTTCTAATTGTCCTGTCCCATCCTCCCGATACCAACCATCTATTGTCAAACACTCAATGCTATAGATTATATATCATCTGTATGCCCTTACAAAATTCTAGATACACTCACCTTTATCAAAGTTCCAGATCTTGATTGTATTATCAATTGAACCAGAAAAGATAACACTTTAATCAACTCTTAACTGATTACTTGATACATAACTTGAGTGACCTTGAAGAGTACGAATACACTAACCAGAAAAGAAGTCCCCATATCTTAATTGTCTTGTCCCGAGAACCCGATATTATATTCCTATTATCCTTAGACACTATTACCGATAAAACTCAGCCGGAATGCCCAGTAAGATTTCGCACAAGCTGACCAGTTTAGAAATCCCAAATCTTTATAGTTTTATCCCAAGATCCCGATATAATATATCTAGAGTCATAGTAGATTACTACCGATTTAATTATATCAGTATGACCCGTTATAGTTCTTTGGAGATCACCATTGTGGAAATTTCAGATCTTTATGGTTTTATCTCCAGATCCCGATATAATATATCTAGAGTCATAGGAGATTACTACCGAAGTAATAGGAGAAGTATGCCCCGTTAAAGTTCTTATGAGAGCACCTGTCTGGAAATTCCAGATCTTTATCGAATTTTCAGGGTTGTACGAACCTGATACAATTCAATTTAGATCCCTTGATATGGCTACCGAGCAAATAGGCGAAGTGTGACCACTAAGGATTTAGTCTAAAAAATATTAAAGAAATACCTTTACTTTGGTCATAAATGATCTTATTTATTAGCTTTTAGCAGCATAAGTTAGGCAGAATTTCATACTTAAAATGAAGTAGAGATATTTTCCCCAGGATGTGGCTTCTCGCTCTTAAGAGTTTTCTTAAAAAAATACTTTTAGTAAATTGCTTTTCTTTTTTCTCTATTGTAATTTTTATAACTTACTTTAATTAAATATTAATTAAATAACTCAATAAATTTTACTTACTTAATTTCAATAAAATTAAGCAATTAAATTATTTATTAAGCATATTTATAAATATCTTCTTAAACATTGATTTTCTATTTTTGTCTTAAAACAAGATAAGATATTAAACTAATAGTGTACAAGATTTTAAAATTTTAATTATTTTATATCTTTTTACTTTTAATAAAAGGATAAACTATTATATCAAAAGTTTCTAACAAAGAATTTATATCCCTATTATAATAACTTTAATATGCATTTATTACTACTTATTTGTGCTTTAAATCAAAGACTCTTAATAAGAAAACCTTATTTCTTTATAGACCCTTTTAAATTATAAATAAAATATTACAATTTTTTTTAATTTACTGGTTATTAATTATTATTTTTCATTTACATTTAATCAAAAAAAATAATTTATTTAAGCTTTTTACTAATTAAAAAATGAAATAAAATAAGTTTCTTATTAATTAGTTTGAATAAATATTAAAAAACATCAAATTACTTAAAGCAAAGTATTTTTAGAATTTATAAGATAAACTCTTTTAATTGCACACTTTCTCACTACTATTTAATTAAAACTTTTTATTTATAAAGGTCTCTCTTATAATAATAAACTAATATAATTTATTTTAATATTGATTCTAAGCAAAATATATAAATGTAATAAATAGAAGTAGTAGAAAGTAAAATATTAGATTAGTTATAATTAATAAATTTAGATGACTTTCTCTTTTTATAGCAAACTAATATTATATTTATTATTTATGTTATTTTTGTAATTATCATTTCTAATTAATAATACCTAAATTATTTCTAGATTATTTAAAGATAAAAACTTAATTCTATTATTCTATACAAATCTAAAAACATAGTTATCACTATTAATACTCTCTTTATTAAAATAACTTGTTTGTTATTAAGAAAATTATAACCTTTTTTAAGAAAGAAAGCATATTTTTACTATCTTCTATTACTATTTTCTGAATTAATAGAAAGAGTAAACTTAACATAATATGCTTATTTGTAGTATGAGATAATATAAGTATTAGATTAGCTAATATATGCTATTTAAAACTAATCTAACAGATTATTATTTACACTTAATACATTTTATTAGTCAACTATTATTCTATATCTTATTGTTCCTAATCAACCAATTCATCATGTTTTGCTTATAGCACATCATCATTTATTAATCTTATTACAAAAGATTAAAACATAAAAAGATGAAAAAGATAGTTATAGAATTATTTGAAGCTGAGACATTAAAATAAGCTAGATTTTTAGATTATTTTATAATTTTCCTAATTTAAATTATATTTATATATTCCTTTTTATTAACTATCTTTTGTAATTAACTTTTGTTTGAAAAACTGATAAAAAGATGCATTTTGTAAAATATTTAGTCTTAATTTATTTAAGTTTATTTTAGTGAGTATAAGAAATATATTAAAATTTAAAGTATTAATGATACTAGTTCTATAAAATATTTAGGTAATTATATGTACTAAAATAAATAGTAAAGAGAAAACATTATTCTTTTATATAATTAAATAAAGAAAAGCTAGCTTAAATCTTCTTTAGAGTCAATTATTCATATATCTAAAATCCTCTATTTATCTTTAAAACCAAGTGCTTAATAAATTATAGCCTTCTTTAATCATTTATAATATTAATTCATAAAAACTTAAAAGAAAATTCCTTTTTACTCTAACTGTACTTGGAAATATTCTAAGTATTTTAACTAGTTAAAGATGGGTTTAATTAGAGACTAATAAGAAATTTTCTTATCCTCTAGATAAAATATTTAATAAAACTGTGATTGCATTTCTTATTAATGAAGAATAATATTTTAAATTAAAATAAGGAAAATTAATATTTTTCTTTTTGTTTAATAAATATTTAAAATAATTTATTATATAAAATATATTAATATTTTATAAAAAACCAAAGTAAATGCAAAATAATTAATTAAATATAATTTAAAAATATTAAGAAATTTATAATTCTAAATGATATTATAAATAAATATTTTAATATTTTATTAATGTTTAGATAAAACATATAATAAATTATGTAATCTATATTTTAACTTAGAAATTTAGTAAAATATTTTTAAAAGTTAAATTAAAAATTATAAGGAAAACTTAAGAAATTAAATTTTTCTATAAGAAGAGAATATAAAATTTACTAATTATTTAATTATACTATCACTTATATTAAAATATTTATAAATATTACTAAGAGAGAAAAAATATAAATTAATTAATTAAAAAAAATTATAATTTAAAATTTTATATTTAACAATATTTGAGATAAAGATAAATATTAAAGAATAAAAAATTTTATAATCTAGCATCGATTGACTTTTTAAATAAAGAAATTCAACAAAAAATAATTATTCTTAGAAACTTTCAATTTCAAAATATAAAAAATTAAAAATGCTAAAAAATGCTCTAACTCTCAGTTTTTTATAATCAGCCTATTCGAAAATAGTTTATTTTTACTATTTTTCATCCTTTATGGATGTATATATGGTTAAAGTACTAATTTTTTTACTAGTTTCAAATTTTAAACTTCTACTTAAGAGGAAACTTTTCAATATTTGAATAAATAAGTAAAAATTATTTAATTTTTTATTTTCTAAACTTAATATGAAATCCAACTTCATTTTTTTAAAATAATTTAATTATTTAAATATTAGAATTCTAACTTTATATATTAAGTAAAGTAGCAAAATTAATTAAAATTTTGAATTAAAAACATATTTATTTTTTAATTTTATTGATTAAAATATGCCTATAAATAAAAAAACATGAAACAGGAGCATTTTTATTAAAAGGAGAGTTAAATATTGTCTAAGAAAAATGAATAAATTAAATGAAATTAAACTTTTTGATAAATTTCTTTTAATAAAATATAAATGATAGAAGTTTGAATATTATTCTTGCTTATTTAAAATTTAATATTATTTAAATATTTTAATTAAAATATTTCTGGTTATTAAATTATATAAAAACTTACTCATTTATAGTTATTAATTATTAGTGAAAATAATATTATTATAATACTATTTATAATTTATTTACGTATCTTATATTTATTATTTTTATAAATTAAATTTCATAGAAAAATAATTAATAATAATTAGTATTTAATAATTAATGCAATTGTACTAATTATAATTAAAATCAAAGTTTTCAAATTCTAGGTTTAACAGACTGGAAAAATGCTATTTTTTTACTTAAAATAGGTACATAAGGAAAAATTATTTATTCATAAAATAAATTATATCAATAGAGTATATATCCCTTCTTATTTTTAGTTTAAAATATCCCTTTCTATTAAAATTTTATTTTTTAAACATTTTCGACGAAACTTATTATAAAAATCTATTTTGTAATCAATTAAAAAACTCTGTCAAGTTGATAAGTAATATTTATACTTTTATCGAAGAGAATTTCTTTCTAACTATATTATAGCAAGTTGTTATCATACTTTCAAATATATATAAAAATTAAAAAATGTGAGACTAGAATTTTAAAGCCTTTGCATTGTAAAAAAATGTATTTATAGATAATAAATTTAAGCAAATAAATTATAAAGTAAATAAAGAAAATAATAATCAATTTTACATCATGATCGGATTCTGTTTATCTATTATAAAAATATTTAATTTCTTATTATATATTAAAATAATATATTTTTATATTTATAAAATAGTTTTAATTCATTTTTCATATAACTTTAGTTTAGCAAAATCTTTATAAATTAAAAAGAATTTAGATATCAAATTTAAAATATTTAATTAGTAAAATGATTAAAAATGTAATAAAAATATAATATTATTTTAAGATATAATTAGAAATAAAAGAAAGCATAAAATTTATGTATCGTATATAAAAAATATAATTAAACTTATTTAATATATTTAATAGCTTAAAAAATAATTTTCTTTATTTTTAAACATTTTAAGCATAGTTTTAGATAATTTTAAGTTATATATAGAAATAAATATTATTATTTTAATAAAAATTATAAATCAAATAGTTTAATTTATATAATTCCTTTCAAACTATATTTATAGCATTTTCATTTCTTATTATTTTTATTGTTTATGCATATTATTTATAATTTTTATTATTAGATTCTAAATATTTTTAATAGTGAAATTTTATATTAGTATTTAATTGTTTCAATACAATTTTCTTCATTATAATTTTATTATTAAATTGTTTTATTTATAATATTTATCTTATTCTTTTAGATTAAATATTATCTTATATTTGTTAATTCTTGTCATAATAACTTATTAATATCGTAATATATTACTTAAAATTTAAGCTCCAATTAATTTAATTCTACCGAATATCTTCCAATAAATTAAGTTTCTTCACTAATAAATTAAATTATCTATTTTTTCTATATTTTTAAATTATGTTATTTTCAAATTGTCATATATTCTATTAAAAAATTACTCTGATGTTTAATAAAGTTAGAAAAGTTATTTTTTGCTTATTTTTTCACTTAAATTTTTTTATATCAAGAAAAATTTGACTAAAATCTTATTTATCACAGTATCAGATCAAGGTTTTTTTCTCAATTAGAATCGAATGATTAAGTTTTAATGAAATTCATAGTTTATTTAATAGTACTATTTTAATTTTTCATTTGTATTACCGATATCCTTTTTTATATAAAAGCTTCTAACTTTTGGAGTAAAATAAATATCTTTGGAATTAATGAGGAGAAAACGCATACTTAAAATTAAATAATTTGATACTATAAAGTTTTAGATAAAACAACAAATATTAGGTTTTGTAATTATTATTATATAAAATTGTTTCTCCATTATTAAGGTAGTTTTACCCTCTCAAAAGTACAGCGCTTCAAGCTTTTCGCTGTTCGTTAAAATACTTGGGGCAACAGAAAGATTACACGTTCCCATCCGCGATTTTTTTTAATAGTTTTACCTTTCTACATTCCTGTCGGCTTGGTTATAACTCCATATTCTTCTCTTGTTCATACTTCCATTCTCGTGCAAAAAATCTTGTTCAGCCCAATTGTTTCTGTTCGCTTTGCTTATCAGAAATTCCTTTATTTCTATTGAAACTTCTTACAGTTCCGATATAGCTTTTATTGGTTTTAGAAGCGAAAGCATCTCTTCTTGATCAGAATTAGTCTTATTTGAGATTAAGGCTTAGGGTTTGACGATCATTGAGATCGATCCAGTATTTAGCTATTCCATTCTTGATTCTTTTAGGAGTTGAATTTCCTATTCTTATTTCACTACTTAATCCCTCAGCTAAGTTGTGTTTTTATCCTAATGGTGTTGGATGCTGAAGAATGCATCCATTTGCGTTCATAGTAATCTATACGATCCCCATCCATTTAATTCTTTTCTTTGTGGCTTGAAAATGAGTTTTTATTCTAGTATTTCAACTTTTAAATCTCTTCATTGAAGTTCACCACCCTTAATGCAAACTACGCTACATCAAATTGCTCAGAGTTAAAGCCAAAAGATCGTTCCTAGTTCACGCAATACCATCTCCTACTGCCTTCGAGCCTCATTCGTGTTTGGAGTTTACCAAGTTTGTTTTCTGTCGTTTGCCCGGCTTTGGAAGTTGTTAGGTCTATTATTAGTTTTTTTGCTGATAAAAAGGTTTGTCTAATTAAAGAAAAGACGTGAGGTTAGAAGAAATGGTATCTCGCTTCCTCTCTTCTTTTTATGTCTTTTGAAGAGGTGGCAAAGAAGCCCCTATCGGATGTTTGACATTTTTTTAATTACATATAAATTAATGTAATTTATAATTATCTAAGCTAGAAAAACTTAAAATTTTATGAAGTTCTTTTCATAGTTATGTTTATATTCAGCATGCATTATATTTCTTTTTCTTTTAGCACTGATATCTAGCAGAAAAATTACACAAAATAACTTTATCAATAGATTTAGGCCTTCTTTTAATTTTATAGCATCTCAGTTTTTTTCTTAAATTTGACTTTTTATTATTGTTGTTTCTCTCATTTTATCTTTTGTTTTATTCTATTTATCTTTCCTAAAATTGTTTTAGGCAATAATTTTTAAGCTTTTGAAGGTAATTTTGCTCAAAATAGGAATGTAAAATTGCAGGTTTAACTTAAATATAATTTACTTAGTTATAAATTTTCTAGGTGTAATTTATTTTGGTTGATTTAACGAAGTTCTTATTTTATTAGATTATAGATTTTCATTAGCTTTTAATCATATTATCCCTGTTATCCTTTTCTTGAATAATGTTTAACTAGCTTTAATTTTATTGTTTAACAGCAACACCTAGTATGATTAAAAATGAGATCCTTAATTATATAGTAAAATAGCTTATAATAGAATAAATTGTTAGTCTTAGTTAAAGAAATGTAAAGTGAGCTAAAGCTAAAGGCTTAATATTAAGAGAGATAGTAAATTTAGTATAAATAAGTAATTTTTAAAGATTTAATCCATAGCTATTATATAAGGTAGCCTGTTTTTAGTTGTTAGAAACTTAATTTTAGTTTGAAATAGATTTATTAAAATAATTAGAAACTTTAGTTTAGTTAATTTATAATGGTAGAAATCAGATTATGCTAATACAATTAAAGATAAGTCATTAAAATAAGATATTATTTTAGCTTATGATTGCCTTTTAATTAAGCATAATATATATAATTAACTAATTCGAAATTTTTTTTACGCTAAATCTGAGTTATTAATTCATTTTTACTGTCTGTTAATCTTTTTTACACTTATCTTAGATTATATTCAACTTTTCTCTAAAATTCCTCTTGCTTAGTTTCTATTTTTTTTGTTTAGTTAATTCATTATATAATAATGTATGTTCATTAGATCCCAAAAAAATATTTGCCAATTACTTTTTATTATGATAAAATTCTTTCAATGTATCTTTTCTTCCTTTTTCTAATATTTATTTAATGTAATCTTTTACTATAAAGTCTATTTATTACTTAACTTTTTCTTATTTATTATGTATTCTCAATCAAATTTGTAACTGCCTCATATATGTGTATTAGTTCAAAGTTTGGTAGATCTATTAGTTCTAACCTGTTATTGAGGTAAATGTTATACAATTAAAATTTACATCTTTCTCTTTCTTCCATATATTATTCTCATGTACTTATGATGGGAGTTTCGTCTTATACTCCAGTATTGCAGAATTTACAAATTATGATGTGCTATAAAGCAAAACATGAAGTATTGCTGATTAGGAACAGAAAGATATAGAATAATAGTAGATTAATAAAATGTATTAAGAGTAAATAATAATCTGTTAGATTAGTTTTAAATAGCTTATATTAGCTAATCTAATACTTATATTATCTCATACTACAAAGAAATATATTATGTTAAGTTTACTCTTTCTATTAATTCAGAAAATAATAATAGAAGATAGTAAAAATATGCTTTCTTAAAAAAGCTTATAATTTTATTTATATCAAACAAGTAATTTTAATAAAGAGAGTATTAATAGTGGTAGCAATATATTATATATTTGTATAGAATAATAGAAAAGAAGTAAGTATAAAGTAGAATAATTTAGGTATTATTAATTTGAAATGATAATTACAAAAATAACATAAATAATAAATATAATATTAGTTTGCTATAAAAAGATAAAGTTATCTAAATTTATTTATTACATTTAGATATTTTGCTTAGAATAAACATTAAAAGTAATAAATGATTCTAGTTTATTATTTTAAGAGAGATCTTTATAAATAAAAATTTTAATGAAATAGTAGTAAGAAAGTGGATAAATAAAAGATTTTATCTTATAAATTTTAAAAATGCTTTGCTTTAAGTAATTTGATGTTTTTTAATATTTATTCAAACTAATTAATAAGAAGCCCAATTTTATTTACTTTTTTTAATTAGTAAAAAGCTTAAATAAATTATTTTTTTTTATTAAATGTAAGTGAAAAGTAATAATTAATAACAGTATATTTAAAAAATTGTAATGCTTTATTTATCATTTAGAAAGGTCTATAAAGAAATAAGGTTTTCTTATTAAGAGTCTACGATTTAAAGCACAAATAAGTTGCAATTAATAAATGCATATTAAAATTATTATAATAAGGATATAATTCTTCGTTATAAAACTTTTGATATAATAACTTATCCCTTTATTCAAAAGTAAAAAGAAATAAAATAATTAAAATTGTAAAAGTTTGTACACTATTAGTTTAATATATTGTCTTGTTTTAAGACAAAAATAGAAAAATCAATGTTTAAGAAATAAGATATTTATAAGTATGCTTAATAAATAATTTAATTGTTTAATTGTAATGAAATTGAGTCAGTAAAATTAATTGAGTTATTTTATTTAAATAATTATTGAAGTAAGTTATAAAAATTAAAATGGAGAAAAAAGAAAAGCAATTTACTAAATGTATTTTTTTAAGAAAACTCTTAAGAGCGAGAAGCCACATCCTAGGGAAAATATCTCTACTTCATTTTAAGTATGAAATTCTGCCCAACTTATGCTACTAAAAGCTAATAAATAAGATCAGTTATGACTAAAGTAAAGGTATTTCTTTAATATTTTTTAGACTAAGTCCTCATTGGTCACACTTCACATATTTACTCGGTAGTCATATCAAGTGACCTGAATTGAATTGTATCAGGTTCAGGATATCCTGAAAATTCGATAAAGATCTGGAATTTCCAGACAGGTGCTCTCCAAAGAACTATAATGGGACATACTTCAAATGTTTTATCGGTAGTAATCTCCCCTGACTCTAACTACATTGTATCAGGATCTTCTGACTAAACCATAAAGATCTGAAACTTATAGACTGGTGCTCTCATAAGAACTTTAACGGGGCATACTTCTCATGTTTATTCGGTAGTAATCTCCCCTGACTCTAACTATATCGTATCAGGATCTGAAGACAAAACTATAAAGATCTGAAATTTCCACAATGGAACTCTTCTAAGAACTATAACGGGTCATACTGATGCAGTTATATCGGTAGTAATCTCCTATGACTCTAGATATATTATATCGGGATCTTGGGATAAAACTATGAAGATTTGGGATTTCTAGACAGGTCAGCTTGTGCGAACTCTTACTGGGCATTCAGGTTCTGTTTTATCGGTAATAGTGTCTAAGGATAATAGGTATATCATATCAGGTTTTTATGACAGTACTATTAAGATATGGGACTTTTCTTCTGGTTAATGTATTTGTACTCTTTAAGGTCATGCAGGTGGTGTATCAAGTATTCAGTTAAGTATTGATTCAAGTGTAATATTTTCCTGTTCATGGGATGAAACAATCAAGATCTGGAACTTTGATAAGGGTGAGTGTATATAGACTTTGTAAGGGCTTTCAAGATCAATATCTTCTATAGCATTGAGTGTTGATAATGGATGGTTGGTATCGGGAGGACTTGACAATAAGATAAGAAAGTGGAGAGTTTCGAGTTGAGTAACTTGCTATTTGACTTGATTAAATTTTACGATTAAAGATATAAGATATTGGTAATGCATTTAAATGAATGTTTAATGATAACTATGTTTTTTGTTATATGAAGTGTTTGCTTTATATATTTATTAAAAGGTTGTATATTCTTAAATATTCTTGGTTTAAAAAAAAGTTTGAGTAATATAGGTTATAGAAATTAGTGAGGTATGTTGATTTAAAGTTGTAATGTTTAAAATATTAAAAATATAATTTTGTTAAATGAAGACATGAAATAAGTTTAAGTTTAATTACATTTTATAAAATTTTATAGATTTATTTTTAGATTTTGTAAAAATTTTCAAGTTGAGTTTAAATTTTAGATTTTTTGTGAAGTAGTTATTATTTATAAGTTTAAAGTTAGTTTATAATCTTGATTATTAATTAAAAATGTAATTAAGTATTTTAAATTAAATTAAATTTTTTTTTAATTTTGTTTTTTTATGAATGATATTTATTATTGATTATTAATTATATTAATATAAAAATGGCCTCTAAGAAATAATAGACCTCTATTAACGAATACTTGAAAAAATAAGAATAACCTAATTTAATTGAAGAATAGCCTTAATAAGATAAAGATTAATAATCTAAGGAATCCTTTGCATAATCAGTTCAGCAAAGGATGTCAAATATCCAATATGACTTGAAAAAGCAAAGATAAAAAATAGAAAATTTAGAAAACTTACTAGAAAAATTAATGGAATAATTAAACCTATAATTCCCATCCATAGATGAATCATTAAATAAAATCTAATCGTAAATAGTAATTAAATTGGAATAAATTGATAAATAATTTAACGAAGTCCCTCAAATGCTCCAATTTAATTTTTCTTAAATTGAATATCAAATAAAGCAACTTTAAGAAAAACAAGAATAATAACAAGTAATAATTTAAAAATTATAAGATTAATAAGATTAATAATAAAATATCCCAATGGAAATCGAATCGGAATTCTAATAATAAGAAATAAATAAGATCAATTATTATCGCAAAAAGATTCGGTGCTATTTATGCTAGAAAAATAATTGCTGGAAAAAATGCTGGAAGAAACAAGAAATTGAAAAAATTAACAAGTAATAAATATTAGACTAACTTTTCAGAATATGACCAGCAAGAACAGGATAAGTATACAGAAAGAAATTCTACAACTCAAGAAACAACGGGTTTTATAAAAATGGAAGAAGAAACTATAACGATAATTAGTGGATGAGGGAGAGACAAGGATGACGGACTAATGTAGTCCTACGCAGTCCTTTAGTTCAGGAAAGAGCAGGAACAAAAACAAGTGAACCCTGGAGCTCTTTTCTAAGACTATAAACTTAATTTTATCCTTTTTTTTTAATATCATTTTTTATTATTTTTACATGCTGTACAGGTATTTTAATCTTAGCATTTATCACAATCTTCATTTATTTCTTAACAAGAAATGCATTTTTAGTTCTATAAAAAGAATCCTTCTTTACATTCTAAGCATTACACTAATTACTAATCGCATTTACTACAATTTTCTATTTCTAAATCACAGCCCTAGCAAATATTATCTTAGTCATAATCTTATTCACTTTCATCACATTATTATTAGCATTTATTTTAAGAAAGCTTCAAACTATTACACTTTAAACAAACATTTTACTATTTGCAACTTATACAATTTACATCTATCTAAGAGCATGAAGGACAACTATTATTGAAAGGAGTTTGATTACCAAAACATTAATCACATACAAGTTAATTATTTTCTACATGACATTTCTCACAATTTTCTATTTCATAACTACAAGCTTAGCATTCATTATCTCTATCTAAGTCTTATTCAGTATCTGGACAAAATTCTACACATTAATTTTAAGAAATTATTTTATTGCAAAACTAACAAATAAATGAAGAGTCATATAAATAATGTTTAGAGCAGCTATCAACACATTAGTTATCTTATAACTTTTTAGAATCTTAGCAGCTAAAGCAACTCTTTCCCTCTTATGAGCAAGTAGAACAATACTAAATACTTTCTTAACATTGCTTACATTAAGAATTTAAATAAATCCAATAACTAGTTTCGCAAAGAGAACAAGATTATATTAATTAATCACATTCTTAACAGTGAGGAATCACTTAATTGCAAGGTTCACAAATTTAATCTTAATTTAAATCTTATTCGCTGTTAGGGCACTTAAAATCACATTTCTTATCGATTCATTTTAATTTTTAAGGACTAAAGAAAGAAAGGCATTATGAAGTACTACAATTTTGGCAATTATTTGAAAATGCTGAGCAGGCCAGACATTAATCTTTGTTAATATTTAAATAAAAACCAGGAGAACAGAGAGAACACTTTAATCCATCTTCTGTACATTACTAGCAATTTAAAATAGCCTCATTACAACTTAAGCATATTCTATTATAATCTTTATCTTACTCAGTTACTGGACAGTTAGTTGAACATTTTTTTATATCATATTCTAACTTATAAGGATAAGTACACTCACTACAAGGATTTCCTCCAGTGGAACATGTTTTACAATTATTTATTGTGCAGGCATAACATTTTAAGTCAACTTCAATATAAAATCCATCGCTACATTTTTTGCAAGTTAATCCATCAGAAGTGCATTCTAAACAGTTAGTTAAAGTTTAGTTACAGGGTTCACATTTTCTATCTCCATTTGAGTCTTAATGAGTAACAGGACAGGTTTCATAGCAAATATTCTGATAAAGATATTTATTAGCACATTAAGTACAAGTAATTACATCAGTGCAAGTTGAACAATTAGGTATAATTGAACATGAAGAACACGTTTATCCTGAGATAAAATATCCAGTTTCACATAAAGTACAAACTGTTCCAAGATTATTATATTAAAGGCAATTGTTAAGAACTAAATTACATAATTAACAAATAAAGTCATTATCTTTATCTTATGTTGTGCTTAAACAAGTATCTTAGCATGTTTAATCCAATTTCAAGAACTTGCTATTTGGACAAACTTGACAAGTTGTGAGTGTTGAACTATAGCATTATCCACTAGCACAGCCATTTGAACATAAATAGGAATTATAGAGAGTTAAAAATTCTTATTCGGTGAATTATTTATTATTAGTCCAAAATCTTAAATCATTAATACTACAATTATATATTGTATTTTGAGTTGAACCAATTGTAATATAAGATTTAGAAGTAAATAAAAATTATTTGTAGTTAATGTTATTAGTGGGAATAAAAATATTACTAGTGGAAGATTTTATAAAGCCGTAGGTCAGATTTTAATTAGCTTGTTAAACTAAAATTAATGTTCAACTATTAGAAATTTTTACTAAAGATGTCAAACCCAAATTGAAACCAGCACTATAAAATTTTATTTGTTCATAGCTATTATAAATTTAAAACTAAATATCCATGTAGGAGTTTTCGTTTTGCAAAGTAAATGCTGTTTAATAAGTTGTTCCACCTTAGAATTAAAATTTAAATCACCCTGTTATAGCTCAGCCAGTTTGTGAGTTTATTGAAGGATCGTAATTGAGCTAAGAAAATAATATTTTCTATGTATTTTATCCTTATACAGTTATTGGAGTGTTTGGACTTGTAAGCTATAAGTATTGAGTACAAACTTAATAAAGCTGCAAAGCAAGGAAAACTAATCACATTTTTTATAAATAAAAGTGAAATAAAATTTTATTATATTTATATTTTAAGTTATTATTATTTCTATTTATTAAATGTTCTGACTGTGTTAATAACTTTATGGATTATCTTTTTAAAAATATTTTAATTAGAAACTTATATAGAGCTTTACACTCAAAAATTTAGATTTTGTTGTTAAAATTCTAAATTCTAAATTCTAAATTCTAAATTTAAAGCATTTGCATGACTAAATTTAAAGCTTAAGATACAATTTAGTAAGCCAAAAAGCTTGCTAATAGCTTATTTCTATTTTAAGTATTATCCTATACTTAAACAAAGATTATAATAATAATAATGTAAACTAAATGTTAAGAGTTTTGGAGTTCTTCGGGATTCCAACCGATTTCGCTCCGCCTTTTTTTTAACGTGGATGTATACCACGGCCTTTTTTGAATGTGGATGGCTACCACAATGAATTTTCCATGTTACCACTAAATAATTTCTATTTATAAATTCCTGAGTCGGCTATTCAAAGTTTGTTTAACATCCTTCATGTTTTTATTTCTTCTCTTTTTTTCAATTTTTATCATTTTTAACAATTTTTTAATAAGTGATATTTCGACCTACAACATCAACGATTTTTTGTCTATTTTTTTTTATTCAACTAAGGCAAAAATAATTTTTCTATTTGTTCTATTCTTTTAATTAAACTTTTATCAACATTTTATTCTATATTTATTTCTTAATCTTTTGCTTAAGAAGGGAGGACTTCAATACTCATGTTTACCCCTTGTTTGAAATTATTTTAAGACTGAGTATAGAGCTATTGTTCTGTCACAATATTGTTTTATATAAGCTATTTCCTAAGAATTAATAGTTCGTTATTTTGATCCTCAATGTTATTCATAAGCTCTCTAATTCTTTCTCCTTGATTATATGTTTCTTCTTCATATTTAGAAATTAATTTTTTCATCTTTTCCATTTCAATTGAAAGCGAAGTGCTCTCATTAACTTGTCCAACCATTACTTTGCCTTCTGAAGAGGAGCTTGATAAGTGTTCCATTGATTTCTACTTCTTCTCTAGTTCTTTGTTAGCTCTTCTTCTTGCGTTCCTTGCCTAATTTTTAGATAGTCGAATATTCTATTCCATTTTAATATTAGTAGTTCTAATTGCTCTTTACTTTTTATTTAGCATGATTTATTATTAATAAATCGATTTAATTTAATGCTCCTCATATCCATCTCCATGATCTGATTATAAACCATTATAAATCTACTATATCAAACAACTTCATATGAGTATGGATCACATAGAGTTTCTTAATTGAATAACATCAACAATATATCGGGACTCCAAGTACAAGTGAATAAAGTAATAATAAATCCAATTTCTCATTAAACTTTTTAAATTGTATCTCAAGTTTAGAGCTAAGAAGTTTAAATTAGTTTGCTTATTGTGTAAGTAGCAATACGTAAAGCATTTTAAAATTCATATTATTTAAAATTTTAAACTCTCTCATTTTTTTATTTTATGCATGCAAACCCTCCTAATACCATATATTTCGATTATCTGCTAATTTTTAAACTTGAATAATCATAAATGAGGCTATTTAGCTAAATTTATGTGTTACTACAACCTAGAATCTCTGTTCTTCATCTTTTTCTGGTTGAGTATTAAATATATCTTAATTAAGTCTTTCCAAATATTGAGGTTTTTTTATCCAAATTTCCATATAAATATTTATTTAAGATGTTTTCTCTTTTGTAGTAATTAAACTATCAATATAAGAACCAATATAAGGATCATAATATACTTGATATTAGATATGTAGTTAAGAAATAAAGGATCATATAATAATGATGATGTAGGAATTCAGTTTATTTTATAATAAAGCCTCTTAAACCTTTTTTCTAAGAGATAAACATTCTATTTTTACACTCTTTCTTCCAGAATTATCAAAAGTAAATCTTTAAAAGAGCAATGAGTATAAAGGCAACTATATATTCTCATTTTAGTCATTTTATTTACATCTTCTTTATCTATAGAAATATAAGATAAATAATAAATAAGATTATAGAGCGCGTAGCACTTCAATGGAGCGCAGCTCTTTAATAAAGATTTTTAAAGATAAAAATTTTGCTGAAATCTTCCACAGTACTAGCGTTCCCTTGTGAGTCTTTTCTTCTTTAAGGTCGTAATCGGAATGCTACTCTAAGAGACCTTAGTATCTGATATCTTTCATCATTAATTCTACTTTATGCCTATTCAATCTTGTCTACTCTTGGTTTCTACCAAGATCCTTGTTCTGATCTTCACCCATGGGGTACTTCCTGGCACCAGAATTTAAGTAAATTTCAGTTGGAGAATTGGTTCTCCCTATTTATTTGATATAATTATATGCAATAATAGCAATAAAAACTAGCAAATATCCATTAGATTAAATAACTTTAAATTACAGATTTAACATTCTATAAAATATAGAAACTCATTAATGTTATTAAATTTTTTAATTATATTGTGGTTTGAATAGGGAAAACTAATCCTCCCACGAAAATTAACTAAAACGTCGTTATTTGGAAGAATCCTGTATATAAAGAATCGTTCAATAATCTTGACAAGATTTAAAAGAAACAGGACTTACTACATAGAGTAATTATTTGTTGAAAGATGTCAAACGCTAAGGTCTCTTGGGATAGCACTTCAATCACAGTTCTATAGAAGACACAAAAGTTCAAAGGAGTGTGCTATCACCGAGGAAGTTCTCATATTCGAACATTTACAACATTAAAAGCTTTAATGTAAGAATTGCGCGCTATTGAGGAGTTACACGCTCTGTAATGTAAGTTTTTTTCTTTAATACTTTTAGTTTTCATGAAAATTATTGCAGTATAAAGATAAAATATTAGAAATATTAACAGGGAGATAAATAGTTAAAATAACTTCAAAATTTATAAGATTATCTAATTATCCCATATATAAATTGTCTAGATTTAGATCTTGGAAATATTTATTTAATTAAGAAGTTTTCATTTTTTTCTTATTGTTGAAGTTGATGCTTCTTTTGCCGCCTTCTACATAGAAAAACGTTTATTTTTCATATTATCATATTATAAAACTATATTTAATATCTACTTGCTAATTATAGAAGCCTCCAATTACTTAAAACTTTTAAATACTCACTCGCATAAAGCAAAACCAATACATTAATTTATTCTCGTTGAATATATCAACATAATATAGATTTTATTTTATACATTTTACCTTAACTAATTAATAAGCGACATATATCTTTAATCAAAACTGCTTATCTTGAATTATTCACTAAAGAATATGCCTAAATATCTACTTTTATTTATAATATGTACTTAGCCATTGTGATAGCATACATTGCTACAGTTTTATCGATGAAGTAGTATAAGTAATTGTTAGTTTATGATGAAATAGTATTAAAAGACTATAAATATAATTATTAGGTATAAATTAGAACTAGCATGTTTAATTGTCTTGATTATTGTTTCTTAAATTGAAGAAAATAGTTTAGTATTTACCTTGTAGCATCTACTTAAATTGCTTTATAAATATTTAAGGAATCAGTTACATTATTCCCATGAACTTTGTACAGAACTAATCAAAAATGAATTTATTTCTGCTTGCTATTAAATGCGTTGCAATATTAACTGAACTAATAAATCAAAAGTTTATAAACGCATTTAAATAGGCTATAGATATGATGAGGAAATTTACTTTTTAATACAAAAAAGCTAAATTATTGCAACTAATATCTATAAAAATAGACTAAGATTAGTTCTTAAATTCAGCCAATGCTTATCTATTTGGTTATAGTAACTAGATATATAATAAAATTTTAATTTGTTTCATTTGAAATTAATATGCTGATCATTCTGAATAGAATCTAAAGTTTGCACAAGTCTAAAAAATTATTTTTCCTTTAAATCGAGATTTAGTAATTTTAGTAATGTATTAAACGCTAGCAATTTGCATCTTAAAAGTTGCATAAAAATTCTGTTAGATTAAGATAAATAAATTGAAGAGCTTAAGCAAACCTTTCTAATCTATAATATTAAACCTTAAGATAAATAGAACTTCTAGGTTTATCCATAAATAAAAAGAACAAGAAATTAGATTCTTAAAGAAGGTTAGTTTTAGTCATTATTTTTAATCATAAGAAACAAGTAGAAAAATAGAAAAGTTATCTAAGCAAAATGATAAAATTATTTCATTAATAGATTATACATTTTTCGGAATATCCCCTGCTATTCTTAAAGTATAAGAAGTAAATAGTTAGTCAAGCTGAAATAAGTAGATTATTTTTCTGATTAAATGAAAATAAGAAGCCAGATCTTAGCAAATTTTAATTGAAAGTCGGAAAAAGTTAAAAGCTATATAACCGAATATATAATCATAACTTTCTTAGCTTAAGCTAATTTAAGCTAAAGAAGATTAATAAATGGATATAATTAAATCTCTTTTAAATACTTAAATAGATTATTGCATAGTGATAGCATTAGGTAAACAAATTATTTTTAGTTATTATCTTAAAGAAGAATTAAAATATTAATTTATAGCTAACTGCTAATTTCATTGCTATTGGGAGTTTAGTTTCTCGTTTAAAGTTTTGAATCCTGCAACGAAAAGATTATCGCGAATGTCTTGTATCAGTAAATCTAACTCTTGCTACGTTGGTGCGTCAAAGAAAGCTGAACTTTCAATGTAAGATTTTTCTGGTTGCATTGTAATTGGTTTGCATACTAGTGTCACTTAGTAATTTAAAAGATTTTCAGGACCTTCGATTATATTGTATGAAACACTGTGGTTTTATTCATCCAAAGATAGCAAAGTTTCGCGTATAACTCCTTCAACTGTAGTCAGTTTTCTAATGCAACCAACTTGATTCGCTGGCTTTCCTCCTTCTATTTCAGAGGCTTTAATAAAGAAAGGAAGCCAAATAGGCAAACCATTAAAATCACTTATCACTGCCCATAATTTTTCTAAAGGTGCATCAACAATTGAACTAACAAAGACTCTTGGTTTTGACATTTTTATAAAATTTATATTTAAAAATATTTAAATGAAGTCTCAATTTAAATGACTGCATAGCTTAAAAATAAAAATAATATAAACTAATACTCCTTACTCATATATTGTTCTTGAGTTTACAACCAATTTAAAAAATAATAACCATAAGCAAGGTTAGTATATCTCAGAATATACTCATCAGACAAATTATAAAGAAAATAAATTTAAGAGTTTTCTAGAGATATTTTATCTAAACGATACCTTAAGAAAGTTGTAATTAAATAGATGAATAAAAAGGAAAAATTCTAAGTTGCAATTACTTAATTCCAAATATCCCTATTTAAATTTATAATGTATATGTCTATTTTGATTCATCTAAATATAGTTAGCTAACTTTATTTTCCTATCTAAATTATTAAATTCTATTTAGGCTTTTATGAAAAAAGAGGGGATTGATTCTCATTCGCTAAATTAATTTAGCATATTTTCTTAATATTTGAATACCTTATCTGTACCTGAATGCAAACTTTACTCTGACGGAGTATTTAAATATGACATATCTTTTGTTACTCTTTCATTAGATTAAATGTCATTTAGAATGATTAATATATCCATATGCTTAAAATATAAAATTTAACTAAGAATCAATCTTTTATCCATTCCTATACCTTAACTTCGTCTCTAGAATCTTTATCTAGATAATTTTTAACTACTAATATAAATAAATTTTGTAAATACCCAGATTAAACTTTGTATATGTACACAGTATGTATCATACTTAATCTCAATGATTTGCTTTTGATATTTAGTATACATAAATAAACTTATATGATATACTTCTAGTATAAGTAGGTATTAGTTCGTTTATATAGATTGGTATTTTAATCAGATATACTAGTGTTATAACTTCATAAATATGAAGCTTGATAAAATTTTTCGTATCCTACCATATTCATATTTCCAGTTTTTATCACTCTTATTGTAGTTAATTTTATACCTTCGAACCCTTTGAGATATCCTTTATATGAATTTTACATTTATATAACTAAATCTTTAGTTGATTCTGTCTATCATCTATATACCATATTCTTCAAAATCAATCTCCAGCTAGCTAACATTTTATCACTATGAAGATCTTGTTAAAGTTATAAATTTGCATTTGTTAAAACAGTAGAAATAGAGTTGTATTTGAGCTTAACTAGTAGATAATCTGCATTTATTAGAGGAAGTATATGCAATTAAAAAATAGGTATATAAATAACGAAGCAAGGCCTAGATATAAAAGCTTAGCTATTTATTTAATTAGTGACTTAATTTAATTTCTTCTTAGGTAAATATAAAACTAGATATAAGTAAAGAAGAAAGGTATTTAGAATTAAGATTTATAAAAGATTAAAAATAACTTCAGTGTTGATTAACCTTGGAAGCAATAATCTAGATAAGAAGGCTTTATTTGCTAATTGATAAGAAATCTTCAATAGTATAAGTAAAATATACATGAATAATGGTATCTAAATTAACCAGCTTCTTAAGTTCCTATATCTTAGTCAAATCTTCTCTAGTTATATTCAATGATCAAATAGGAAATTCAACAGTTTATTAAATCAAACATCAAGCTAATTAAAGATTATATAACAAAGACTAGATAAGAAACTATTGAGTAAGAAATTGATGCAGGATTAACAAACATTAGAAACTAAAGCTAACTGCTAGTTATGACAATTATGTAAAAAAGAAAAAAATACTCAGCAAATGTTCTTTTTATTTAAATACCACTCGTTAGTTTAACTCAAATAGCATATTCTTTAGACGATGATAGTAATAGATTTAGTTCCAAAATTAGTTTATATCATAAAATTTTAGAAAGCAAGGTCTTAATTATCATTGTTCTAGCATAAAAAATACAAGATATATTGAAAGCATAATTAGTAGGAATAAAGATTAACTAAAAATGAATGAACTACAGCTAAATTTTTGTTTAGCAATCCTAAACTAAAGATACTCATCTATTAACTTTCTATTAATTTTAAAATCAGATTCTTTTACTTAAATTTGAGCTTGAAGCTATTATAGTAATATGATTTTATTTTTTATAAATAAAGCATGCAAAGAGTGAAGAAACTGGCTATAAGTTAATTTAGCTTTATCTATTCTTTTATTTTTAAATAGTGAGCCACTAGTTTTTTATTAGTTTTGCATATAAATAATTTTTAACAAGAGAAAGATAATTATTCTGCATGAATGGGTAAATATATCTTACAAAAATTAAAATTTGTCAATCTAAAGTCAACTAATTATGAAGATTTTTTCAGCTTTGAGCAAAAATTACATGTATGAATGTTTCATAATTTAGATAGTCTCTTAATCAGCAGCCTTTTAATTTTTAATTTAGTAGCATGTTTAATCCTGAATACATTTGATATCCTTAATTTTATTTTTTACTATAGATGAGGTATTTTATACTAGTAGCTATGTTTTTACTTGCACATCTATGAGCTGATTTTTTAAATGATTATACTCCTGTTATTCAATTATAAATCTTTATCACTCTTTCATTTTTATTTAACCTTAATAGCAAAGAATAATTCCTCTTTTATAACTGCATCAATAGATTTATTTGTGACAGTATATACCATCGATATAAGTCATTTACTTTCATTTTAACTTGAATAAGATATGCAAATCTCTGATGCATTCTTAAGCAAAATTTAATCTTATTCGTCATAAGAAAAATATCATTCGAAATCATAAGTAGAAGACTTCTCTTTTGAGAAAGAGTGTTCTTCAAATTAAAAGAGTAAAGAACTAAGAAAAACCATTTTAATCAGATGTTCTTATGTAATACTAAAGATGTATTAAAGAGCTAATATCTTTAGTTAACTTAGATGATGCTTATAAGTAGAGTGACTTGCTTAATAAGACTCTTATTATTACTTTATAAATTTTTAGAGTGACTATATTACTTGTTCTACAGCTTGACTCATCTGACTTAAGCCAAAATTAAATAAGATCTTCTTAAAAATATGTAAAATTACTATTTGTTAGGTTTTTCTTACAACTTATAGATAAAGACAGAATCTTGCTAATCCATTCGTGTAAGTTACTAATAAGAATACGATTCATTTGCTACGTTAAGGAAATAATAACTTCCTCCACATATCTGCACTTCTTTTAATTTAATTAACATTACAATTTTTTTATCGGCCGATATCATATTGGGTTAACAAATACCACTGTAAAGCATTTTGTTAATTAACTGCTAGATTTTTTGAAAGCTCACAAAAAAATCGAATTAAGGTCATAGGCATAAAGGTCCCACTTGAGTAAGAATAAATAATTTAATCTATTCAATAAGAGTTTATTTTCATTGTTAATCCAAATTTTTTATAAAACCAATTATCATGTTTTACCTCCTTTTCGTTAAAAAAAAATTTAAATGCCATAAAATCACATAATTTAGCTATTTATTTTTTACAAGTCTAAGATAATCTTCAACAAATGGATAATTATATTAAATAAAAACTTATACAAACATAAAGTTTTACAATGGAACTTGCATTACTCTATTTATTCAATACACTAAACAAAGGCATGATAGCTAAATAATATGATATGATCAAAAAGCTTTAAAAATAACTTTACTCTTATATTTAACTAAAATCATTTAAATAATTCGCTAAACCTATAATTGTCAAAACTATAATCAAAAAAGAATAATAGAATATAAACAAAAAAAAGGCAGAAGATCAAAGAGAATAATTAAAAACTAAATTAAAACTAAAAATATCTTTCCTATAAAATATAAATCAAATAGTTTCATAAGAAAAAAACAATCTCCAAACATTTTTATAAACCTGAAAACTTTCAATTTAAAAAAGTCTCAAAGTCAAATTATTCAAAAATTAATTAAAAAATCTATAAATATTTATGGCATACGCAGCTTAGTAGCATGCTCTCATATGCTATAATTAGATCCAAGTTAAAATCTCTATTTTTGCATTTTCTCTTCTAAAAACCTTAATAAAGTAAATTTTTCTTACTTTAAATTCTATCTCACTGTTTATAATTAAGTAATTAATTTATTTTTTGCCACAACATTTCCTAGTCTAAACCAGTATAACTGGTCGCGAGGAAGATACCTATTCCGGATATCAACCTCGTTTCAACTAACAATATTTAAGTTCCTTAAATCTCAACTTTATTCTGCGTCGTTTGATAAATTGGTAAAATAGTTATATCTAGTTTTATAGAAGTATTGGCTATTTGAATAACATTGATCATGTTACTTTTTGGCTAAAAAGCGTAAAGCTTTATATAGTATCTAATTTTGTTAGAAGCTTGTTAGAATAACCATTTTTAACTATAAAAGTTTCTTAAACATTTTATGATTTTTTTAATTATATCATAATTATGCCCTTGAATTAGTTCTTACAAACCTATTTATAACCATTTATGCCTAACTTTGTAAAATACTCAAGTACATTTTATTATTAACCCTTCTCTTATTAGTAATTCACTCTTAAACCTTAATAAACCAAATTTTTCTTACTTTAAACTCACTGTTTATAATTAAGTAATTAAAGTATGTTATACCACAACATTTCCTAGTCTAAACCAGTATAACTGGTTGCGAGGAAGATACCTATTATGTGAACCTGTTTCAACTAAGAATATTTAAGTTGGTTTATTCTACATGGTTTGATAGTTACTTTTATAGAAGTATTGGCTATTCTTTTGAATAACATTGATCATGTTGTAAACTTTATGAATTACGCTAGTATAATTTTGTAAGATAGCTTTAGAGTGCTAAAGTTAGTATTTCTTCAATGAAGTTTAAGAGACCATAAGCTATAATAAATCTTCTTCATTACTTTATGTAAGTTCATATATGTTAATTTTGCTAATATGTTTAGTTCTTTATGAAGTAATTTTGCTTACTTTGTTATATCTACCTATTTAAAGCTAATAATACTCCTTCACTATACTATTTTTTACCTATCAAGGCCATTTACTACCATGTTATAACACTTTCAATCTTAGGTCATTTACTATTATTCCTAAATATCTAAGGCAGAGAAATCTATTTAGAACCTACAGGATATAACTTAGGCTAAGAAACTCCTTATAGAGTTCGTTTAAGCTTATGAAACATTTTTAAAATATTATTTCACCACTGGATAGTCATTTTCAATGAACACCACTCATTATAGAAGTACATAGAAAAATGCTTATAACTCATGAAACTTATTTCAGATAAAGGGAAGTATAATAATAGTTCCAAAATACTTTTAACAAGCTAGAAACATTTATGCTAAGTTAGCCTATTAAAAGCATTTGTTTCAAACATAATTGGATCAATTCATGAAAGTGGTTCACAATTAAAACTTTTGCAAATTGTTAGTTCAGATTAAAAACTTAGTTCTCAAACCATTGTATCTTCAAATTCTTCCAAGATCTGCTAATTAAGCTGTATTCTAGATGATTAAGAATGTATATTTATTTTAGAACCAGGTATTCTATACGTTGCTAACTTTAAATAGGTTAAAAATGAAAAACCAATCAATCAAAAAAATGCCATTTAATATGATCTTAAATAATAGTCCAACAGTTATTAAGAAATTCACTGCTGATACATAGAATAGCATGATTAATAAAATAGATATTCCAAGCTTAAATATTTTGAGTTGAAACTTCAAGTATATTTCAATTTGGCTATTAAGAATAAGCTCAAATTCTAAAATTTTAAACTCTTTATACTAGATGCGGAAGTTTAATAATATTATGATTTATTAAGCTCTTTTTAGAATCTTATAAATTAAAATAATGGAATTTTCGAATGTTTAAGAAGAGAAAATGTATAAAATCATCAATCTAATTATTTTCCTAATTTTTTGTCAAAAAATACTTAATATAAGCATGAAAATTTTGAATATACTCAGTTATCTATTTTATTTTTGAGCGATGTTTTACATCTTATTGCAACTTGTTTTACATAACAATATTATTAATTCTGACTATTTTTCATTGATTTACTTTAGTTTTTCAAATATTTCATTTTTCTATGTATCATTTTATTTATTTTATTGTGATTATTTAAATTGAATAAGCTTTCAGTATAATTGGCAAACTCTATTATATTCTCTCTTTTTTATTTTTCTATTTAATCAATAAATTTACTAATTCACTTTGTTTTATTTTAGGTTTTTAAATGAATGTTTATAAAAAAGCTCAAGTTCTTTTCTTTTTTACCTTCTTTTGTAAAACTATTAAAATTTGAATCAAAATAGAGCTGTTTTAAAGAAAATATACTTCGTATAATAAGTTAATCCATAATTAATATATATTTCTTTCTTTTTGATTTGATAATCACTAAAACTTATTATAACTAAAATTTAGTTTATTCATTTCATCTTGTGATTTCAGAACTCTCAAAAGCTTACAGATATAAAAAGTGTAAAATTAATATCTTATTAAATAGAAAAAATGTTAGATAAAGCTGCATACGAAACAATTTATCTAAAGATTGATTTCTTTGCTCTCTTTTTTATAACTAAGCGTTTCCCTTTTTTGAGGAAAATATTTATTAGAAATTTCTTTATCAAATAAGTATGAATAAGCTATAAAGAGAAGTTAAAGTAAGTTTAATATTAATTAAAGAGAACTAATATGAAACTAGATAATTGAATGGGAGCTTAAATATTTATTTAAGAATATTTAATTATTTTTTATTTTTCCTCTAAAAAAAGCCTCCACGCGGGCTCGAACCACGGACCTTTCGCTTACTAAGCGAATGCTCTGCCAACTGAGCCATAGAGGCTGTTATTAAACTTATGACAGGTTTTACTTAAACTATTTTTCCTTATTGTTAAAAGAAAAGCATCGCTTTAGTAATTATCTTAAGTTGCTAGAATATTTCTCATGCATATATAAATATAAGTCTTAAATGAGGCAAATGATTATATAATAATCTTTAAAATTATTCTAGCTTCAGCATTTTAATTCATATTGACTATATATTTAATACATTTGATATAAGAGTGCTGAACTATACTAAGCTATAAAGTTAAGATGAGCTTAAGATAAATTTCTCTTAATAAATATTTAAAAAAAACTACTTCAAATTTGATGCTTATTTCTATATCTACTTCATTCTTAAAAAATTGATTTTCACTTTCCTTGCTTTATTTCATAAATATAAATCTCCATAAAATTTAGAGAAGAACATAAAGCCATCTTTGATGATCTGCTTTGAATATCATAAGAATCTTTTTTCATTTTAAATCCGTGATCTATCATATTTTAGAAATCGAAATAAAAATCCTAATCAGATTTTCTTGACTATTTCAAATGGAGTCAAATAATATGCAAAAAATAATTAACGCTTCTTAAGAAATAATCTTAAGTTAGACATATTATTATGATTTTTTATATATTCTTATACTTAAAAAAAAATAAAATCAAAAAAAGTCTTCATAGCAAGTAGAAAGTTTCGTTTCTTATACCAAAATTAAGCGACTTTATTTAGTTATTTGCGATATGATACAATTATTGAGAAACTAAATTTAGATATTATTCAGCTGCTAAACCTTTGATATAATTAAGCATTTAATGATTGCTATTATAATCTTATATCTTTTACATTTAGATGTTTATTTTGTTGATATTATTTATATTAAATTTATTATTTCACTTTTAAAAATGGTATCTAAATTAGTTTAAAAACACGGAAAATTTGCTTCTAAAATAATCTAAGCTCTTTTAAAAAAAATTTTGAATCAATCCTTTTATAATAGTCACTTATTTGAAAAACAGAAAGTATAATTTTCATTATATACATTTTATAACTAGATTGAATGTAAACTTATGTAAACAAACTTTTAGGTCAAGAACTATATTTAGTAAGGTTTATAAGTGGGGTCAAACATATAAAAATAAGACACTATGGCCGAGTGGTTAAGGCGACAGACTTGAAATCTGTTGGGTTCTCCCGCGCAGGTTCAAATCCTGCTGGTGTCGTTTTTAGTAAATTCTTAATAAAAAATGATACTTATTGTAGTGAAACAATTAATTATAAATGCTTTTGTAGCCTAATGGATAAGGCGCTTCCCTCCTAAGGAAGAGATTGCGGATTCAAGTCCTGTCAAGGGTGTTTTTATATGAAAAAAAAATTGGTAATGATGATCATAAATACTAAATATCATATAATTGCTTAATTCACATAAAAAAAAGATGAAAGTGATCGAATTTAAATTCACACCCCAAAAAATAGACCCTAAGTCTAGCATCTTGGATCAACTATCTTATAAATATAGTGAGAAGAGTTGATATTTTTAGACATGAATAATAAATAAATATATATTTTTTAATTTAAATAAGATTTTTTAGATGTTATAAAAAATAAATTAAGAACTTTCTCAAGATAATTAATTGGAGCCTAAAGAAGAACAATAAGAAAGCACAAGAAACAGCGGGGAAAAGTTGGAAGATGGAAAGAACGATTAAATTAAATTAAATTAAATTAAAGTGTTAAAGAAGGATCGTCTACTTAAAAGCTTCCTACTTCCGTGGAAAGAACGATGCTTGAACTTTTTGAACATAATGAAAATGAAGTACCTAATTTATATCAGTAACCTCATTTCATTAAAATTTTTATTAAAGTGATTTCTTCTAAGAACTTTCTCACTCTTAAGAAACTTATTATATTTTTTTGTTAACATTCTTACTTTGTCTAATTTTATTTAAATGTAAAGTACTTCGCATACCTATAAATTTTTGGTCATTTATTCTTTTTTTAAACAAGTAGCGTTTGTCAAAATTTTAATCCTAAATTTTAAAGTTCTAAACTTCTCTATTTTCAATCTAATAAAGAGCAAGAATAAATGGGCTATTAGCTCCATCTTTAATCAAAATTAAAGCTTCCAAAAATATAAAAACTTTTTTTACAGAAAAAAATCAAAAATTCTTGTTGCTGAAGGAAAATCTCTTAGAAAGGGATAAATTCTTATGTTCTCATGTTAAAATATATGAATTTGAGAAATAGAAATATTTCTAGGGCATTTCAACATCTAATTATTTTTTATCTATTCTAATCATAGAAAGGAGGATTTTACTGGTAATCCAATTAGATGGATAGGCCATCCTCAAAGTTAGACTGACTTTCTTCTTCGTAGAAGATATTTCTAATTATTAGTTTATGCTCTATTTTTGCTTCCGGTGACTTTCTTTTATTATCCACTCTTATGACTGCAAGAAATTCTATTGTAGATTTTTCGCATCCGCTACTTTCTTCGTTCTTACTAGTAAATTTTGCTCCAATATTAATTTTACCACTTTTAGATCTCCAATTAATTTTGGTAGAAGTTCCCAGCTTCTCAACAAGTATATAATTTTTTCTTTAGTCTTTTTTAGGTCTTAATTTTGATAAGGGGAAGCAGCTGAGCAGTTTAGGAGGGATGATGTTGTTCAAACTCAAAAAATAATTGGAACTTATAGAACCCAATTAGTTTTTAATGCATCTATTACATTATTTTCATTCTTTTTTTGCTTCCAAATATATTTACTAGGCTACCTTTATTTCCTCTTTCAGAGTTTTAAGCTCTACCTTAAGTAACTGGACCTCCAACTCAAGCCATTCTCTATGCTAGTGGAGTTTTGCATGAATCTGATTGATAGCTCACTATTCAGATCACGCTCCACCTTGAGTTTCTATATTACCTACTACAGCTAAGCCACAACTATTCTTAAATCGGTTTCATGGAAGTTTAAATTGAATAATTAAGGAGAATTTAATTTATTTCTTCTTCAAAGACTTCTCAGTCGATGGAGAGTCTAGATGTGTTGTAGGGTGCTTGTAAGAAAGTTTGAAAAGTTTCTTTACTAGAACTAGGTTTAGGTTTATATACCCCTTCAGTTTTCTTCTCTTCTCTAGAAATATTAAAAGAAAGTTATCATTAACTTTCCATTTCTAAGTATTTTCTCCATCTATTAAATAAATAAATACTTTACCATCAAAAATAGATCTACGACAATTCTCTTAAAAACATTATTAATTCATAAGTTTTAATTTTCACTAATTCTTGCTCTAAATTTGTAAACCTTTGCAGTTACTGATTACAAAATTTTTAAATTAGTAAAAGGTTATTTTTATCTATATAATGATTATCATCTGTAGCTCTATTTATTAAGGTCTCAGCTTTTTTGCTCTTCTTACTAATGTTAAGATTGAATGAAGTTCAAATATTTTTATCTTACTTTACTTTTGAATAGAGCCTAAACTTTTGTTTACTAAAATTAGGACTAATTTCATAATTTTTACCATAAAAAGTATTTAGCAATAAATGGTATCTAACTAGTTAGTTTTGTTTTGATTTTTTACACACTTTTCTGGTAAATGACATTTTTATTATTCTTACACTTTCATCGAAATTAATATTTTATTGAGATCTAAACAGTAAACTGATGATATTACTTTATGTAATATCTATAAAAAGTTTTAAATTAAGTATAAGCAAAAGAATCTTTGAAACAATAATTTGACTTGACTGATTATACCTCTAGCTTTCAAGAGATCCCTGTTTCGATATAAGATCTTGAAGAAACGAGTCTGAAAGATTATCCTGCCTTAGTATAGACTTGAGATCTATGATTATGGAGTAGGCATTTATTACTCATAGTGGTTTATTTTTGCAAAAACTGATCAGTAAATTATACTCGTTATATCTATAGAGAGACAGTTTAGAGAAAACAGTACGGAGAAATTATCTGGTTTCAAACATCCAAATTTATCCAATACCATAAAATTAACTAATTAGACATTTAATTCTTATATTAAACAAACTTCTAAATTTTATAGGTAGTAATATTATTTAATCACCATTTAATATTTTGGTAATATAAATAGGAGATTTAGCATACCAAAGCTCTTTACAACTTAAAATTTATATCTTTACTTTTCTAAATTTTTTAATTATTTAGGATGTCTTCTAGTAGTGGTTCTTGGTAAGATGATGTACCTGCTGAAAATAATTTTAAGCTTCGTTCTATTCTAAGTTCTTTGATAATTTAAGTAATTTTATCTTATTAAAATTATGAATATGCTAATATAATTAATTAATATAAAGTTATGTTAAAACATTAAAAGCATCAAACTAAAATAAATACAATTAGTTTCTTCGTTAAGATTTCCAATTTTGGTTTATTCTTAAATCAAAGTTAACTACTATCTCATTTTTGGTTAAAAAGGTTTAGAAATTAAGTTAAATTAATATTTTATTTTTATTACAATTTCATTTAAAAAAGGGTAGAAATTTAAAAACTTTAAGAGTTGAAACAAAAAGAAAATTTATGGAAGAAAAAAAAATTTTTTAAGAAAGAAACTTAAGCAATGGTTAAGCAAAAAAATTAAAAAGAAAATTAAAAATAATAATAAAGAGAGGAAAATACGAGAACACAATTTAGAACTATTAAAGAAGAAAAAAGAACATTAGTAGGAAGAATTAACTAGAGGTTGATTATAAACTTACATAAACTCTCATACTTAACATAATTCACATGAATATAAATATAAGAAGGGCATATGTCCCAATACTCAAAGTATTGAAACATTTTATCTTATTATTATTATTATAATTTCATTAAAGTTAGCTATAAATAAGTATTCTAAGCGCTAATCTATAACTACTAGTTATAATAGTTATAATAATAGCAGAAAGATTATTATTTTTTATCTCTATTTTTTAAGAAAGATTAGCTTGCTAAATTAGGAAGATATGTTTAAACTTATCTTCAAATGTTACTATTTTTAGGAATGTATTTAGTTATCTTTACTACGAGCTTTCTGGAAAAAACTTGGAAAAATTAATCACTTATGATAAATATACTTTCGATAAAATTTACTTCTTACAAGTAATTAGAAATTGATTTTTGAATCCAAAATTTTAATAGGAATTTACTGAAAAAGGCAATAAATATTTGGGAAAAGCTTGTAAAGATATTTAGAGGAGTAAAAAGAACAAAATAACAGTTTTTGAAGATAAGGTGAAGAATAAAAAGAGGAAAGAAGTAAGATGAGTAAAAGGTATGATATAATAAACTTAAATAAACTGAAGTATGAGATTTAAATCAGAAGCTTAATACAAAAACATTTTTGGTTAAGTGAATTAAATTAGCAAATATTTAAGTTAATCAATTTTGTTTCTCAAAAAGCTAAAATCGTTTTTAAAGAACGAAAATATGCTTTGTCAAATATTTGGATTTTGAAAATATAAGAAAAATAAGTTTAAAGAATTAGTAGAAAATATTCAAAAAAATAGTTATATAAAATATTTTCTATAGGGTGAAAAATCATAAATAAAAAATTTGAGAGATTTTTTGTTTTTATTTTTGTTTAAATACAATATGATAAATTTCACACAAAATGATTTTAAGATTTCTTGAAAGATCTAAAAACTAAAACAAATTGATTTTCTTCTATAATTTAGAAATTTAATTTAAAAAAAACTTCCAAATAGAAATTTCAATAATTTGGGTTTTAAAATTTAATGAAATTTATATTTTTTTTACCGAAATTAAGATCAGAAATTTATTAGAGAGTTCAGTAAAGATACAAAAAATAAAAATAAAATTAAAATTAAAAAAGAATAAAACTTAAATTTTAATATTGGAAAAAAATTATATTTGAAAAATAGCAAATTTAAGATTTTGGGATAGCTCTGAAAAAAAACTTATAAAAAACTGAAAACAGGTCTAAATTAAATATCCGTTGCTATGAAGAAGGAACAACTACTTTTGGGGATAGAAATTATTAAATTGAAACTTTATGATTTTGTGAAGAATGTTCAAGCTTCTCTAAGTAGATTTGGAGGAAAATAATTCTTAAACTAAACTAAAAGGATATAAAGAAAAAAAAGATAAAAGTACAAGACAGAAAGAAAGAAAAAAAGCATTAAAGCAATGAAAATGATGTAAATGAGCTTTACTAGAAAGATCTTAACATAATTATTTTGAATAATTCGATGGATAAAAATGTCTAGTATCATTGCTAGTTTATTAGTCTTAGTTTTACTTAATTGTGCTTTACAAATAAATTACAACGAAAAATATTAAATATAAAATCTAATAGAATATATATTATCGCTTTAATTTTCTTTCAATCAAATTAATTACCAATTAAAGTTTGATTTTGTTCCAATATTTTTGTCTCACTAATTTATTAGTTTTACTTGCTTGGGTTTTCCAAATAGCTTACAACGAAAATAATTAAAAATATAACAACTAATAGAATAAATACTATCGCTTTCTTTCAATCTGATTAGTTGCCAATCGAAGTATATTTTTCAGTCTAAAATGCTTTGTCTTCCGATTTTTGATATATATTTCCTGTATTTTCTTTTGTAGAGTCTTCAGAGAAAGAAATTTCTTATTCAGCTTCCTTATCTCCTAAAGAGTTTTAATTTAAGAAAGGCCTATGCATTTTATAAATCTCACATAATCTTAGGCATTTAAAGTAAATTATAATATAAAATATCTGTGGTTTATAACTGTGTTAATATTTTATAAAGTTAATAATATAACATAAATTTTAAAACTATAATATCAATCTTTATCAGTCATTTATCCTCTCAATTGGAACAACGCTTGTTGACCTTCAGGTAGTAACCCATCTACATTAGTTCTACTCGTCTATCTCCTAAGGTTTGTGAACATCAAACTTATGTAAATGGTTTAAGTAAGATCTTGTTAAGTAATCACTAATTTCCTTTGAAGTTTATCCATATAAATTTTGCTAAAATAAATTAAAATAATTGTAAAAATCTCCAAAGTACCTAAATGAAAAATAAAATTTCATCTACTATCCCAGTAAGTTATACTTTTTAAAACTATTTTATTGAAACATACGATAAAATTAAAATGAGAGTTCAAGGAATTTTATCGAATTTAACCATCTTTACTTCATCTCCAGTGTTAAATAAAGTAACCAACGGTTAAAATGTGACTGATATGAAAGGAATCCCATCTATCTTTTGTACCTAATCATCAAATTTGTAACTCATTGTCTCTTCAATTGTGTTTATCTCTATTTCTATACTACCAGAAAGATTTGTCTTCCTAGCAAATAACCCAAGAGAGATCTTTTATTTCTGTTTTATTATATTTTTTTTTAAACCGCCATAATTGTTAGAAGGTGAACAGCAAGGTCATCTTCATCAGAGGTTGGGGAAGTTAAGTACCCATAATCGACTTTATGTCTTCCTCTGCTTTGGTTTGACCTCGAGACATAGGATTCTTAGACCTTCGACGCTGGCTTGCTTGGCTTCGTTTATTTTTAATTCTGGAACTAAAAAGAAATAATATTGCGAGCTTCATCAGAGGTGGGGAATTTAAGTACCCATAATTGATACATGTCGTCCTCTGCTTTGGTGATGCAATGAGACACAATCCTGCCATGTCCTTGGACCTCCAGCAAGTATTAAAGATTACGAGTATTCTAAAATTATATCAGTATTGAACATTTTTATCAGTACTGAATAATTATACCAGTATTGAACAAGGTTTATCAGTATCTGATAATTTTATCAGTAACAAACATTCTTGTCAGTATGAAACATTTTTTTTTAAGAGCTGCGCACCAACGAGAGTTCTACGCGCTCTATAATCAAATTTATTTATTTATAGTAAAAACCATAGAAGTTGTCATCAATATTTTCAATATTTTATAGAAAAAATGTTTGATAGCATATCTAGGAAATTACCTTTTAATCATTTTAGAAGTCTTAAGCTACCTTTGGACCTAATATTGGCACTAGAATCTTTTTATGATAATGATGATGCTAGATTTATAATTGATGGATATCTTACAAGAACAATAAATATAACAATGGAGTATTATAAGGAAGTAGCCATGTACCTGTGCTTGCAATTTTATACTATGATATTGTTATAAGATATTTAGAAGATAATCAGAATAAATTAGGATTCAAATATTATCTAAAACTTTAGTAGTATGAGCCTTTGCTGACTACTTAATCCAATTGTCTTCTTCCTAGAAAAATCCCTACAAATTATTAAAATCTACATCTACAATTTTTGATTGAGTAAAACTTACATTTAATGTAGCCAAATGTGAAGTAATAGAATTCTTGAAAGGGAAATCAATGAAAAGAAAGTTAATCTTCCATTTCTCTAAAGCTCAATGGGATTTCAATTGATTAAAAAGATGAAGTTACCTATTTAGGATATTAGTTAGGAATAAAATAAAATTACAAATTACATTGTACAGCAGTTGCTACCAAATACAGAGTAGCTATTTAAAAAGCTAATGCAATACTTTCTAATTATGGATTAGTAAACCTCTCAGCTTCATAACTAGTGAAGAATTTTATTTTGCCTAAATTTGAATATGGAAGTGATATTCCTCCGTGAGCTACTATTTCTGGAATTAAAGAAATAAAAAATAATATAACAAAATCGTAAAGACTTATCTCAAGATAGGCGTTTAGATCTTAAGAATTCACATTCAATGAGTCATGCTTTATTGACTTAAACTGGCTTCCTTTTGGAAATATGGCAACTTAAGTTAATGCACTTTTATTAAAAATTAATATAATATAGCAAAGAAAATCCTAACTCAGACACTGCTTTTTTATTAGAAAAATGCACTAAATTTAATTTACCTTACTAGAAACATATAAAGAAATATATCGATTTGTATAATATTGACATGTCACATGTTTAGAGTAAGATGGATTTTTATAAACTCACAGAATAAAAAATAAAACATAAATTCTTAATGAAATGTCTCTCTAGGAATACACTTATGCCAACAGCAAAAGAATTATAGACTAAATAGAAAATAATTAAACTGTATTTCCTGAAATTACTTATACCAAATATAATAAACACTATATTAGAGAGGTTATTTCTATCTATAAACCGAGGACTTTTTCTTATAATTTTCAATAAGAACTTAGTAATCGCCACATTAACGTTAGATATAGCATTATTTGCTTATGTGGTAAGAATTTGATGAAACTGATCATATTTTTGATTGATAATACTATGCAGATTCTATTGAGGATCTCGAAAGTCATAAAGCTTTTAAAGAAAAAGACAAGAAGAAAATAATTCTTTATGACTTAAGCTATATAAACAAACATTTTTCAAAGAATCTAATTCCTTAAATAGACAAATTAATAAAAATTTTTCATTCTAAATTACTAAAAAGCAGATTGAAATGCTTAAACTACAAGATGAGCTTTTAGAAGAGTTTCTAGAAGAAAAAAAAATCAAGACAAAAAATAAAAATATATAATAGAGAAAGAACAAGAAGAAGCTTGATTAACATTTACAAATTTTTATCTTTCAACATATCTGTAATATTTATAGTGTAAGCTATATCTATTGCAACTATATCTCAATAGTCCTAAACATTGAAACTATTATATTTTAATTAATTAATATTCTACTGTATTCAAGAAGAACATTGGTTAAAACAGAATTGTTTGTATTTATCACATAAAGTTCTTAATAAGTGCCAAAAGCATGAATCATATATACAATAAATCAAATAATTATGAAAATGAAATCTAAATTAATTTCTGTTTATTAAGATATAGATAAAGCATATAAAGTCATTTAAATAAATGCTTATTAGCACTAAATATAATAGAACTAACCTTTAAATTAGCTAACTTAGTTAATTAAACAATATACACCTACATTTAATAATTTAGTAAGCATTATAACTAAATTCCTATTTACTACTTACAATTATGCATCTCAAACACTAATGCATAAATAATTTAAATAAAAATCTTAATAACTATTATATAGAATAAATAAACTAGTTTTTAAGTAAAAATATGCGAAAAGCTATTATTAAGTTATTAGATAAACTGCTTTATTTTAGAGTTAAGCATATAAAAAGTAAATATCTTCTTAATTTATTTAACCTTATAAAATTAGAAAATAATTAATAGTCTTTAAATATTATATCTAATTATCTATCTTTAGAATTAATAAAAATGTCAGAAGCAACTCAGTATAATTGAAAAGGACTCTAATTATTATAAGAAAGAAATTATTTTGAAGCTATTGAGTATTTCAATATTGCTATAACAATAGATCCTAATTTACCATCTGCATATAGTAACAAAGGATCTGCATTTCTAAACTTAGGGAAATACTAAGAAGCGATATAGTGCTTGAATATAGCTCTCAAATTAGACCCTGATTAAGCAATTACACATCATAATAAAGGATCTTCACTCAAAAACTTAGGATAATACTAATAAGCGATATAGAGTTATGATAATGCTCTTAAATTAGACCCTAATTAGGCAATTACACATCATAATAAAGGATCTGCACTGAAAAAATTAGAGAAATACTAAGAAGCTATATAGAGTTATAATGTAGCTCTCAAACTAGACCCTAATTTAGCAGCTATACATCATAATAAAGGATCTGCATTGGAAAAATTAGGGAAATACTAAGAAGCTATATAGAGTTATAATGTAGCTCTCAAATTAAATCCTAATTATGCAATTACACATCATAATAAAGGATACATACTTAAAAATTTAGGGAAATACTAAGAAGCGATTCAAAGTTATGATATAGCTCTTAAATTAGACCCTAATTATGCAATTACACATTATAATAAAGGCTTGGCATTGGAAAAATTAGGGAAATACTAAGAAGCTATATAGAGTTTTAATGTAGCTCTCAAACTTGACCCTAATTAAGCAAATGTGCATCATAATAAAGCCTTGACATTGGAAAAATTAGGAAATTACTAAGAAGCGATTTAAAGTTATAATATAGTTATCTAATTGAGCCCTAATGATACAATTGCACATAATAATAAAGGGATTATATTGGAAAAATTAGGAAAATACTAAGAAGCAATATAAAGTTATAATGTAGCTCTCAAACTAGACCCTAATTAAGCAACTGTACATCATAATAAAGGAACTATACTTCTAAAATTAGGGAAATACTAAGAAGCAATTTAGAGTTTCAACTAAGCTATTAAACTTAATTCTATTCTCCCAGAGCCCTATAAGCATAAAGGTTATTCTCTTTTTAAGCTAAGAAATTTTTCTGAAGCAATCTAGTGTCTTAACATTGCTATTCAACTCAATTCCAATTATGCGGAAGCTTATCACGTCAAAGGTCAAGTTTTGCAAGCTTTAAAACAGAATAAAGAAGCACTTGAATGTTTTGTTATAGCTAACAAATATGATTCCTAACTTAAAATTCCCTAAATAGATAATGATTCTTTAGATTGATAGTAATAGAATTCCATTACTTTAGAAAATATTTGACAACTATTATATTAAAATGGTGCAGGCTAAGATAGTTAGTCTCAAATTAGAATATTAAACTATAAAATATTAATTCCCAATAATCAATATCTGGATGATTTATAAGTATTAGCTAAAGATTAATACGGAATTGTATATCTTATTACTATCGATGGATATAACTATGCACTTAAAGTGTTTAACTAAAAGAATAAATAACATATGATAATAAATTAGTTCTATTTTGAGTGCAAAGAACTTCTACTGATAAATAGTTTAAGAGTTTAAAGACTTGCAGGAGTTGCTATTGATACTTAAGAATAGGGAAGCTATAATTTATGTCTTTTATTAGATTTTTAGTGTAAAGCAAGTTTATTCTAATAAATACAGACAAAATAACTATTCAAAGAAAGTCAAATAGGATCTCCTTTAAGATATTATTAGAAACTAAATTTACTTAGTTAAATAGCAGAAGGCCTTAAGGCAATACATTCTAGAAACTTTATTCATAAAGAATTGAAATCTCTAAGCATTCTACTAGATGAGAAATATTCTCCCTAAATAGTTATTTTTGGACTATTCGATAATACAAACTGATTAAAAACAATAGAATAAAGAGGATTACATCAATGAATGGCACCTGAATAATTTGAAAAAAATGTGACTATGAAGAGTGATATCTGATCTCTAGGTTGTATTGGAGTAGAAATATTTAATGAAGGATGACTTTATCCAAATATAAATGAATAAGAATAACTAAAATAAGTAGTTTATATTAATAAAATGATTCCTATATTTTCAAGCGAAATATTATAAGAACCTGAATTAACTGATCTATTCTACAGATGCTTAGCTTATGACCAGAACATTAGACCAGATATAGATAGCTTTATAAGATAGATAGAAAAATTAAAATAAAAGTGAAATCCATAAAAATAAGATGGAGATATAAGCTAGTAGGGATAAAATAAAACGATGAAGTAAGAATAAAGTATAAAATAATAAAGTTAAGATTAAGCTCTTTTATTAGAAGAAGGATCATAAGAAATAAAGTTTGAAAGTTTAAAGATAGGTGAGATTGAAGAGAAGAAGAGTTGAAGGGAGAAACTTTATATAGATGATATTATATAATTTTAATCTCTTTATAAAAGTTAAATAACTAATTTAATTCCTATATCTATAGTATTTGCAACTTGAAAGAAATATTTTATAGTAAATTTAAAAAATGATAGATAAATATAGAGGTTAAGACATAATTAGATAGAAAAATGATAAATTATAGCTATTATTTTATAAGCAAAAGAAAGTAGTTAAGGGTATTTTAAAATAGTAAGAAATTACTTATATAATTACCTATTATATTTAAAATAGTTGCTTCTAAACTTAGCGGAGTATTTCTAGTTACCATTTTAATAAAACTAAGGCATTCTTTACTTCTTAAACTTAGTTTACATAAATTCCCACATTTAAGTAAACAAAATTTATCTATATTATTTAGATTTAGTTATAGCTCATCCCAAGTTATTATATATTCTTTTTTACTAACTCAATTTAATAAAATATTGTCCTTATCAAACTCAATATTTAAGCCTTCAGCATAACTTAGACTTTTAATTAATAATTATCTTAAATTATTTATTAATTAATACCTTAAAATTTATTAAAGCATTATTTCCTATTTATTAAACTGATATGATTTAATTAATAGAAATGCTAAAGGTAATTCTTTATTTAGATCAATTATACTGAGATTCAGCGCAGCTTAGTCTATAGACTTACATAAAGCTTATTAAGGAACTTTTTAAAACCATTTTAATCAGTTTTTTCCCCATTTAATCAATGTCTTATACTTAGGTTTATTTCAAGCTTAGATAATATACTTTAGAGCTTTATTGATCTTACATCTTGAAATAGAAAAAAGGAATAACGTTGTCTTCTTAGTTTGCACTTATAAAATGATTGCTCTGAAGGGAAAATGAAAATTAATACTCTTATTTTAAGTTTCTAAAGACTTCTCTCTTAGATTTATTAGATATTTAATTCTGAGGATGTATATATAATTGTTCGGTTCTACACTATATCCAATGAGTGAAAAAATTGATATAACTAGGATGATTTAACTATTTCAAGCTCGATTTGTCCAGCCGATAGTTTTTTGTAAGATAGAAAATGAAAATATTATTTAAAATATTCCCAGCAATTATATGGCTTTTTATAGTTCAAATGAGACTAATTCAATGAAATGATGTAAGTTACTTGATATATAATAGGGAATGTACACTCCTAAAGAGGATGTAAAGATATCTAAGATATGAAATTTACAGAGGTAATAAGACTAAATAAAAAGCAATACTATGGAAGCCTAATTTAACTATTCAGCGATAAAAGGAATGGAATAAAGCATCATTTCTTAAATTTTGTTGATAGAAGTTCCTGATAAGAGTAATAGAATGCAAGGCATACTGAGAACTACAGAGAATATGTATTTATTTTAGTACAATAGCTATACCAATAAATTGCAAAATAAATAGATATAACAAGTACTTTTGTATCATGCTTTACTTTAATACACTCAACAAAAGCTTTTGAATTGAATATGTTGCCAGGTCTATATAACGAACTTGAAATTAGCTTTTAGTCATAAGTTTACTAGTTAATTGTGATATTACACTAAACTATTTTCTTTAGAATACAGCTATTTAATTACAACAGAAAGCTGATAAAGCCTCACTTAAAACTAGAAAATTTGAGTAGAGATAGTTTATTAAAAAGAGAAGATTATTAGAGTTCTTTAATTTCTGAGTAGAACTTATATCTTAAATGTAGCAGTAAATAAGTAATTTATAAGTAAATTTGGACGAAAAAATTGAAACAAAAAGGTAAATATTTTAAGTTTAAGGATTGAATAAATATTTGAGATTGTTATAAAGAACACAGAAATCAATCCTTTGCTTTCAAGTATCCTTTAGATTGAAAGATTCTTAGAGCAAAAATTAAAGCTTTAAATTATGCTAATAAGTTAGAGACTTAATTTACAGACAAGAAGTTAATATAATTCTAAGTAAAGAAAAGAATCCTGAAAAGTTGAAAGATAATCATAACAAAGGTTAGAGAGATTAATCAGGTATTAATAAATTGAGGAATATAATTATAGTATAGGGATTGAAGACTACATTATTAAAATCCAAAGTTAGAATTGATTAATTATTATTCGGTCTAGATTTAAAGAAGATGGGAAGCTTGATATTTTCAAGCGAAAGCTAAATATCACATAAGAATAGCAGAAATTTTTCTGTGAAACGTAAGCAAGAAAATTTTTTTCGATAGGTCTTTAAATTTGACAGTATTCCAAGTAGGATATGAAGATACTCTCTCATTTTTAAAGTAGCAGGATAAAACAATACAAAACAATGCTGAAAATGTCTTGGAAAGGAAAAAATCAAAATTATTAATCAGAAGTGAAAATATCAAAAAGCAGTCTTTTAACTCTATTGAGGCATAAAGAAAGTAATTCTAAAAACTACCTTCTTAAGCGGCAACACTAGAAGAGGCTTGGTTTACTCAAGCATTTAGATTTATACTAATTTTAATTGATTTTATAGTTAAATATAAGATCTAATTAAACCTATCCTTAGCATCTTAACATTAAATATTAGAGAAATTAAGTTAAATATAGATAAATAGAGATAGGTACTTATTTAAACTGTATATCTTATAATAATAATAATAATAATAGTAAACTAAAAGTAATTAAAGTTTAGCATTCCCTGGATTTTCAACCAGGTTTTTGCTACCATTTTTTTAGCGTGGATGGATACCACGACATTTTTTTATGTGGATGGAACCACAGAGGATCTTCTTTCTTTTATGTGAATAGTTTTCTCTTGTAAATCCCTGTTTAGGTTATTCAGAGTCTGCTGAGTATGCTTAACGTTCTTTATTGTTCTTTTATCTAAATTTATCTTCACTAATCGCAATTTTGTAATAAGTGTCACTTTGATTTGCAATAATAGCATTGTTTGCCTTGTTTTTTCTTGAATCTCTTCAGAAATACTTTTTTTCAAGTTAATCGATTCTTTTGATTAAATCTATATTAATCTTTTAGTCATTCTATTTTTCTTAAACGTTTGCTTATGTAGAAACATTTTCGATAATCATATTTTGTTCTTGCTTAAAATTCGATTGAGATTATTCATATAGTTACTATTCCGTGACTAGATTATTCTAAATCAATTATCGTCTAATTATTAGAAGCTCGTTATTTTAATCTTCAATAGTATTCATTAGTTCTCTTATTTTTTCCCCTTGGTTGTAAATTGTTTCCTAATAATTTTGTATTATTGTTTTCATTTGGTCAAGCTATATTTATATTTCGGATTATTTTTATACCTTTACTGGATTCGATTCTATTGTTCCGATTATGATTTTTCCTTCAGAGGAGGAACTTGATTTATCTTCTTGTTGTTGTTGTCTCTGCATTTGTTTCGCAGCTTTCCTTTTTGCGTTCTTAATTTGGTTTTTGGAAAGGCGAATAGATTATTCCATTTTAACTGTATATCTTAATAATTAATTTATATTAATACTATCTTCTTATTTAAATTAAACTTGAAGCTTCAATTTATTAATTTAAGCTATATTTGGCAACTTAATTCTGCTTAGAATTAAAGATACTAATTATTAGATTTTAATATGCTAGCTTCAATTTAAAAAATGCTGTATCTTAATTTCATTTAAGATATGTAAATAATAAATTAACATAACTTGTTAAAAAATATCAGCACAGAGACTGGAGTAGAGACATTCTTTTATATTCAAATACTTTTGTATACTCTAACATTCTTATTTCATAGCCGTAAATGTTCTTCAAGCTTTGTCCACTACTCTCATAAAATCTTTGTAAATACAACATAAGATCTTTTTCATTTAGTGTTACTATAAAAAATTTATATTGATTGATCTTATGCAAATGCTTCTGATAATAGACTAGGAACATCAGGTTTTTTTCGTTTTTCTTGTGAGAATTTTTATAAATAAGGTGACTGTTGTATTTCATAAAGTCTGACTATTAATCCGAAAATTCTATGTTGTAGAGGAATTTGTTGATTAGCTCCTTTCTATCCATACTGATATTTTCCTTTGAGTTCTAAAAGAAGATTGAATATCTTATATCTGTTTCTTTATTTTTCATATAAATTAGAATTCTATTTGTGTTGAGTAAGTCTAGGGTATTTATTTTGATCATATAAAACTTTTCACTTATTGAAATTTTAATTCATCTTTTCCCATAACTTCATCTTGACTACTTTCTTCTTTCATGAACTGCTATGAATTCTAGTCTTTAGCATAAATACTTACATTGCTTTCATTTTCTTCAGGTTTTTTCTACCTGAATTATTTTAAATATCTTTAGTTTTTTCCCTACTTAGATTATTTTCAATTACTTCCGTTCTTTGCTTACCTTCAATATTTTCAGAATTTTCTGAATTTTCAATATATTCGGTACTTTCCCTACCTTCGATATTTTCAGTATCTTAATACTTTTCTCTATTTTCATTATTTAAAGAAATTCTTTGTTTTTATCATGTTCTGGAATTTTTATCTCTTCTTAAGCTAATTCTAAGTATTATAACCTTTCTGCTAACATTAAGTTGCTCTCTATTAAGTTTCTATTTCCTAATTGATATTATAAAATAATTTTTTTCTTTATATGCTAGACACAGCCATTCATAGACTGAATTACTTAAAATTAATTTTATACTACTCCACTCTCAGTTTCCTAATATCTTTTAAATTAATTCTCATCACTTTTTATCTCTTTATTTGTTTTTTAATTAATCTTAATATTCTCTTAAACATCTTATTTCTACAACTTAATTACATATCCCCTATCTATACTTAATCCATAGTTTTACAATTATCCGTTAGATTAGCTTGACCTAACAATTTATCCTTTATTTATATTAGTTTCTATACTAGATTTTTATTAAGTTTTCTTTTATTTAATTCTTTTGCTCTATTTTCACCGTCTTAGCATTGTAATAACCTCGGTAACCTCTACCTCGTATTCTATTGGCAAACGAAGTTAATTAATCAATGTTACAGATCTATAAAATGTTACTTTCTTTCTCAAAATTTTCGCTTTTTATTTGCTTGGCTATTTTTTATTCTCTTCCTCTACACTCTTCCCTGCTCATTATTACTAGCAGCCTCTTATCCTTTATCAATCTTTTGCTAGACTGCTTTAAGCTCTCTAAAATTCTTTAATTATATTATCTTTATAAAGCATTTTAGATAGCTCAGTAGATAAGGATTTAGCTTCTTTTTAAGACTATGAGTTCTTATTCGTCGACAATTCTTTAAGATTGAGATTTATCCTTGTCGCCTAAGAGTTCATTAGATAGTAGCTTCTTTGAGTTGCTTGCTATAATTAAAAAAGAAACTTCAGAGTTTATTTTATAATCTTTTCTAAAGTCATTTATTCTATCACTGAAGAATTATTCTCCTCATTTAGAATTGTCTCACTTGCATTTATAAACAGTACTTGAGTAGATTTTATTTACTATCCTCCACTAAAAAACACAAGAGTTTCTTAGTTTAACTTCAATAAGGATAAAATATTTTCAAAACTGTCTTTGAAATGCTGTTTATTATAGGAGTTTATAAAGCTATTATACTAATTAAATTACTTTTGAAACCTAGAGTAAGTGCCTTTGCTTATAGGGATCATTTCTATCCGAATTATTTTTTGGTTATCCACTAGTTAATTTGATACTCCTAATTACCTAATATGCACTAAAGTTTAAATTTAATAGTTCTTTATTAATTTAGTTAAATAAAAGGAAAGTATCTAGAGTTAATGATTGATATTCAATTATTAAATTAAATAAAAAATAGTATTTATCTATAAGCAAAATGACCATACAGTCTATAAGCATTAAATAAAACTGAAGTCACTGTAAATTATATTAGGCAAATCTAAACATTTATTTTTGCAAGACTTGGTAAAAGATCATTATAGCAAATTTTATTTAAGAACCTCAACAAAGTATCACTTACTATCACCCTAAGCTATCATAAACAGTTAATGAACATATTATAGATAAGGTTTTTCTTATGAAAGATAACTTTCCAAAATAAAGTGCTTATTTATTATTTTAAATAGCTTAACCAATAATAAAGATATAAAAGCTATAGAGAGCATACTTCATTTAAGCAGATAGTTTGGAAGTTATATATGTTAAGGATATTATCAAAGATTATGCGGATTCTGGAGCTTTCTTAGTTTACCTTTTTCCGGTGATTGTTCTCAAGAGTACAAGTAAAGAAGCATATTCTTATTTTAAGTTTCTAGATTCTCCTCTCTTAAATTTTAAAGACACTCCTTTCTGAAAGAGCAATATGAATGTTAAGTCCTCCATTGTATCTAAGAAGTGGGAAAAGAGATAATGCTGAGATTTTTTCCAATATCATGTTCGATTTGACTAGCTAGTAGTTCTACAAAACTAGAAAATGAAAATATTAGCAAAAATATTCTAAGGTAGTTTAATATTTTTTCATTCCTTGCGAGACAAACTTAGATGTAAATAATGTGATATACTTTATACGCAGCAAAAATCCTCCCTAATGTCTAGGTTGTAATATTCAAGAAGATAAAAATTATAAAAGAATAAGACTAAAAGAAGCAATAAGATGAGAATCTAATTTTGTTGATCAGTGATATAAAAGGAATGGAATAAAGTATATTACTTATTTTATTGATGAAAGCTGTCCTTCAGATTAATTTATGGCAGACTTTCTAAGATCTTCAGAGAGAGAATATTCTTAAATAAAGAAATAACTAACTTTAAAGTAACTTGAGTAGAACTTGAACTTTAATAGTATGATTTATTATGGAACATTGCAAATTTACGGCTGAAGCTTTCAGAACGAAATCAATATGCAGATCCAGATTCATTTTAGGTTCTTAGCAATTACGAAAACTATTTAAGTACTGAATATCATACATATCACGATATAGAGACTAAGGTTAAGCAGAAAGACTAATTAAGGAAAAAAGAAATAGCAAATTTCTAACTTACCTGCTAAATACAACTCAAAAAGATTAAGTTTTCCCATAGCAGTAGAAAGATCTAAAAATGTTGAGCAGTATTAGTTTAAAGACGTGTATGCTATGATATGCAGCTTAGAACGATATAAAATTTAGTTACAAGTTTAAGAAAAAATTTTCTAATAAATAAAGTCCAATTTAAGATCATTTAAGAAAATAATTTATGAATATTATTATTAAAAGTTGACTACAAATTCAGAAACGAACTTTATAATCAAAACTTTTAAATTAGAACTCTCAATCAAAGATGAATCAAGAAAATCCTGCATTAAAAGTGCTAAACTAAGAAAATACTGATTATTGAATATCAGTCTAAAACAAAGAATACAAGAAAAGATTTACACTGGAAATTCTTGAGATAGTCAAATAACCTCACTAGATAAATACTCACGTTTGACCTAGATCTAGAACTATCTTTTTACTTTTCTTTCTTCTATTCTTTGTTATCTCTTATTCTAATCATTTATTCATCATTATATAGCTTAAAATAATTATAATTGCTCAATAATTAAATTTTTATTTGCTGCTCTACCTATTTTTCATTTTCTTGCCAAATCTATTATCTTATAGCAAAGTTTATTTAGTCATCTTTTAATAAAGAATTCATTACTCTTATTTGAATGAGATTTTATTTTCCTTTTACATTTGAGCCTTCGTTTTTATGCCTATCTTAAGCCTTCAATCTCTCCTAATTTTTTTAGAGTTTATTTTACATCTTTTAATTGCTTCCTATTCTGTGATTATATCTAATTTTCTACTAAGAACTTTTTTTCCGTTCTCTTCAATTTTTTCTAAATTACTAATAATAATAATAATAATATTAGTTTTGAGTTTTCCGTTTTAGGGATTTCCAACCCCGTCAGGAATACAGCAGTTCATGCTCCCTGCTGTTAAATATAAATGCTTAGGACGTCCAATTTTAGCGAGATTGGGAACTCGGGTTTCTCCAGGTTTTCCTTCCTTTTACTTGATAGTGGTTCCATCTTGATCTTGTAAATTGAACCATCCGGGTTGTATTACATTCTTTTCATTCTTGCTTCTTCTTTTTTCTTCTTTAGTTGTTCTTTTATCCAATAGTTTCTTTATTTCTATTAGAATTTCTAACACTCCCGATAAAAATGTCATACGCTTCCACAGCAGAAGCATTTCTTTTTTATTTTGAATTATTTTCCTTGATTAGTTTGCTCTTTCTAGGCTTCGATTTCAATTTGTATAGCTCCAGTTTCGCTTTACTCTTTTTTAAAAGTTTACAATTTCTCTTCTACTTTTCCGAGTCTGTTATCCAATTCAGTCAGTTTCTAAAGCTAATTTTAGGATTCGTTAGTCTGACTTTGTGAGATATTCCAAAAGGCGTTAAGATCTCTTTCCTAGGACATAAGTCTTGACTCAATTCCTTCTGCTAGGTCTAGCTTTGCCATCAGCATATCATTGTCCTTCTTCAATCTCTTGACCTCTTCCTGGAGGTTCAGTACCACTTTGATGAGCTACTCCATGCTCATCTGGCCAGAAGGGTTGAACTCTGATACCTCCTATTTTTTGCTAAATTATAGTTTATAACTAGCTTTTATCTCAACTATATTTCTTAAAAATTTATAGCACTTTATTGATTTATCTACTCTTTCTTAAGTTTAGAAGAGTCAAGCTCAAGTTTCGTTAATAAATCTTCATACTAGATTTACCTTTATATTAAAGGGTAAGCCCTTACTTCATTTAATTAAACTTATTTCTTTATTCTCTTTTATATTCCTTTAATTAGAACTTCTTAAAAATCAAGATTAAAAGGTATTAAATTTATGTTCTTCTGCAGCTGCTATAAATTTGCTTCTTTTAAGTTTCTTTAACAAAATTGTCATTTTTTAGCCTAGTTATATATCTAGTTTGTTAAATCAATTTATCTATCTATTTTTCTTACTCTCCCTATGATTAATTTTAAATCTGATTTAACTAAATTTTTTAATTAGCTTATTAATTCACTTCATGAGAAGATTTTTCCTCCTAATCAACTTCTTGATTAATTTTATAGATTGAATATCGAAAGAAGAGATCTCAGTACTATTCAAAGTATTCAATTATGATTCTCTTTATTCTATTATTCAATCTGATTTGGAGCAACTATCTTTATGGTTTGATAAGAAGCTTTCTTTAAGGTCTACTAACATCTTAAGCTGTTTTCTCAGAAAACGTATTGACATTAATTGATTAAATAAAGCTATCTTAACTCTTAATCTTGCTGCTTGATTACTAATCAGAGGGAGATTTATCAGTATTAACCTATAATAGTCCTTAATTTCACTTCGTTAATTTAATAATTTCTCTTTCTTAGCAAAAGCTAAACTTTCTAGAGTCCAGTCTTTCTTCTATAATAGCTTGCTCTTAAAAAATAAGACACTTTTCTCTTTCTCGGTCTATGTTTTAGGTCCATCTTTTAGATTTCCTTATCCTTTAACATCTTTTTTCAGTAATAAATTGGTATGGAAATAGGCGTCAAGTTAAACTCTCAATATGGTATAATATTCTAGCTCTTACACTTAACATAAGCATTTTAATTGATAATTTATGCTTTTCCTCTTTTAAACTCCCTTTTAATCATTCTAATCTATTGATAATAACTAAGAAGTTTAGATAATTTAGTTAATCTTAAATACTTTAGAGGTTAATTAAGCTAGCTTAATATTAAATAGTTAATTTATTAATGAGGAAGGTAGGAATAGAAAGTATATAATTTAAATTGGCTATAAGATATTAGTTTAGGTTAAGCTATTAAAGCTTTATAAACAAATCAATAGATTGCTGCTAAACACTTGTAATCAATCTTTCATTTGGGAGCTATAATCTTATAGTTCAAGGTTGTTGCTTAATAATTCTACCACAGGCGCAAATATCAATCCTTTATTAACTCAAATGTCATTATAAGTGACCATCCCAAGCTAGCTGTAGGCGAAGATTCCTCATTGATTTAACAAATAAGATAATGATTCTAAATAAGTCACCAATGTCAAGAATAAGAAAGAACTTAAAGTTCTAAATTTAGAATGACTGAGATCTAAAATTTGCTGCTAAGATTTAAGTTTTGGGAATGATAAAGAGCTAGATGAACATAAATTGAATGCTAGGAAGCTAAAATTCTAATAATGTGCAAAAGATTGAAATAAATAATAGTTTAGTAGTGAAGAAACATAAAAGTGTATTCAGTAGTAATAAAGAAATTACATAATACAATAGCCAAATATATCAATAGTCAACATTATTACAACCAAGTGCTAGTGTCTAATGCTTTAATTAAACTCCTTAATCAAATAATACTGTCAACCTCATATTTTTGGAAATAAATTGCTAAAAGATAATTAAGTCAGCTTAGAATAATATCACAAGAAGAAGTTAAGATGATATTTCTTAATCTGGATAGAAAGATATATTGTTGATAACTAACCAATATTAGAAAATTAGTATAATAGTCTAACAATAAATATACTAAATAGAACTAATTATAAGCAAGGTAACTTCTAATTTATCTTAACTTCTAAATATCTACTTATTAATACTATATCAAAACACTGTCACTCTTGTCTATAAAGTCTCTATTCCAATCATCAAAGTCATCCTTAAATCTAATTACTTTTAATTAATATAATAGCATACAGTAAATCTATCTAAAATAAAGTTTATTTAAGTCTGCTCTTATTTTACCTCAGATATCTTTTAATAAAGTCTTCTCTAAAATTTTATTCATAAGATTAGAGGTAAACTTATCTATTCCTATGAATATTATAATTAAAACCATTATTCATAATAAGGCTAAATAAAGCTCAAGACCAGATTAACATTATAATAGATATGCTTCATATGTAGTTTGTCTTTTAAAAGAGATGCTTAAAACAGGGAATAAAAGCAATAATATCTAAGTTAAATGATTAGGCTAATTTATAAAGATGTAAAAGATATCATTCATTAATATCTTTTGTATTAGTAACTAATTTTAACTTTCTATTTCATATAATTAAGAATATTCTATTATCGATCCAGATAAATTTAATCATATAACTGTTTAAGATATTAAACTGTTATTTTAGACCTGTAGTCTAGAGAATAAAGATCACATACTTACATTTATACTAATTATAGTGTCTTTGAGATTGGAGCTATTATTAATGAATTTGAGAAAGGATCAGTAAAGGATAATATATATCCTTCTAGTATCTCTAATAGTTCAGCTTATCATGCTATTTAACTATCTTTATGGCAAAATTTCTTAGCCTTTCTCTTTCCCTTCTCCTTATCTAAATTAGCTACTTGTAATTATAAACAAGAAAAGAATAGTTTGCATTCGCTTAAGGCAGCTAGTTTCTAAGTTCTTTCTCAAATTTTATACAGCATCTCGTATAAAATTTTGGCTTTAATAGACTCTTATCTGAAATTTTATATCTTTCAACAACAAAATTAGTAGAATTATTTTTGAAATCCATGAGCTTGCTTAAGCTGTTTAAAGGTAACCAAATAATGAAAACAAATGCTTAAAATTTAGACTAAGGAGTCTTTAAATTTAGATTTACATTTATTTCTTTCAATATAAAAGATAGACTTTATAGCAATTTGATGGAGATATGCTCTTTTATAAGATTCTACTATAGTCAAACAGAAGCAAGGGAGAGCTACAAAAGCATGATATTAAAATAATTCAGCTGACTTTAACTTAAAGGAAAGCACTATGCTAGATAAATTTGCTTTAGAATGGAACTTAATACTGAAACAGAAATGAGGCTTAGAAAGTTAAATAATGCTAAAATTTAAATTTAAATAATAAAGTGCATTAGCCTAAGGAAAAATAGAATAAGCTAGATAAGTATAGCAATTAGATTTTAAGGTATCTTTAACTTTAATAAGATATAAGCTTAATTTAAAAGGCTTAAGAATTATTAGCTTCAATACAACTAAACTTATATTTTCTTTATACGATAATATATAAAAGCTATACATTTATTAATTCTCTATCATTTCAATAATTAATAATAATTATATCTATCTAATTTATAAACCAAAACTATTAAATTTTATTTCCCACCTAATTTATTTAGATTTGAATAAATTTAAATTTTAAAAGCAAATCTTTATTTTATATCCCTAAGCAACAATTTACCTACTTTTAATTAATATATTTAATTCCTTAATAGCTTATGCTAAATTAAGAAGCTAATATTATGAAAATACTATTACTCTTTCTTAAATACCAAGCGACTATGCTTATTTCAAATCCAGATACTAATTCTTGACTACAGATCTTCCTTTTGCTCCAAGGAGGAGAAATATATAAGCGCTCTTTCGGACAATCAGGATAAATTTCTGCTTCCTTACACGCCTTATATGAAAATGTTTTTGGAACCATCTAAATTGTATCTTTCGCTGGACATGCAGCTTAGCATAAGAGTATCCGATTCAGTCTTTTTAGAATATTTCAGGAAAACTTTGGAATTTTTAATTTATTGAGTGATACCCAGAATCTAGATAATAAGGTAAGATCTTCCATATTTTAAGCATTTATAACTGTTGATTATTGGATTTTACAACTATCCTTTATTCATTTTTTAGATAGGAGATATATACTTTAGTTTAGAACCTGCCAAATCAGTTATCTTGAAAATTCTTTATTTTCTTCATAATATTTAGGGCTTTAAATTTTTCCAAATTTACTGGAGGGAACTAGCTATGTCATCTCTTTCAACTAGATTTTTTTAATTCTAAAGATAAATATGAACTTACAGACTTTTTAAGATCATAGAGCACTGTTGAAAAGTTTAGCAGAAGAACAAATCTATAACGCTTTTGCTTCATAATTTATGAATTCAAGAGCATTATCTCCAGTGACTACTCCTCCATTTACATAATTATCAACTCAGGAATAAATTTTGCTACATCAGAGCATTTTCTTAATGCGAAAGGTCTCAACATTTTTCCTGATACACTGTGACTAGCAAAAGGATTTTCTTTCCCAGCAACGAAAAATTTCATTACAGAGGATAAAGGATCTTATAATAAGGGCATTTTAAGTTAAAGTAATTACTTGAGCTCATCTTTCTTTAGCAGAATTTAGAATGATCTCAGAGTTTCTGTAGTTTGGAATAATTTTAATGGAAACAGGAAGTTTTTTTATTTTATACTATCCAGCTTGTGATTTCTATAACGAATTAAGGATTCTCTCTAAAGTTCTTCCTGTTCATCTTTTATTCACTAAATATGGACAGCAAAGATTTATTTCAATAGCTCCGAAGTTAACAATATTGACCAATTTTGTATTTTTGCCCAATTTTATTTTCTGGATTAACACATAAAAGAGACAATAGAAATCTTATTAGGAAAGACTTTCTTAATATAGTTTGTTCCTTCTATTCAATATTTTCAAGTTATTGCCTATCTTCTCTAAATTTACAAATGAAGCTTCTTACTTCAATTAGTCTCACAACATTTTAAAAGTTCTTGGAAAATATCAGAAACTGAATCTTTGTCCAAAATGAAGGAATTTATTTACTGCCAATCCTCATTCACATCCAAATCCTCTTAGAATTATAGGGTTAAATGTTGTAACTGGAACTGAATCTAAACCAGAAGATTTTCATTTTAAGGCCCACTATCTCAGTTGATAAATTAACTTGCTCTATATTAGTGAAAAAATTGTTAATGCAGTTAATTTTAAACTATATTAAAATATTTCTCTTAAATGAGCTTATTGATATAACAAAAGCTGTTTTTCCATAATTTACTTTTTCTACTAAATTCTTAGTTCCAATAACATCGCCATAAACAAAAAACCAATCATATGCCTTAGATTAGCTTGTATTCAAGTTGACATCTATTAGTGAATTTTATCCTTTAATTTCAAAATTAACTTATATGGTAGTTAGAATTAAAAATTAAAACAAATCTATTTAGAAGTAATATTTTTGATTAGTCCTTATATAATTAATTTTGTTGAGATCATTTGAATGAGGAAGATATTTGTTGATTCAACTGCTTACATTTTACCCTTTTTTTCAAAATATATTATAAAGGAGTAGAATATTTAACAAAGTTTATACTTTATTGATTTGCTGAATCAAAGATCTCGTCATTTACTCTCAATTTTTAGAATCCTCCACGAAAAAATACCGTCACTCTTTCACTTTCTTGTTTGAGTACTGCTCAGGAGCAATCAAGAAGAGTATCATCAATATAATAATAAAAAAGGACTTTTAAAGTAGGAATTTATAAATTTGAGTTTTATTTATTGATTTTACATATTTTAGTATGAAATTACTTAGAAGTATCAAATTAGGCGCTTTTAATGCTTCTTATTTACTTTTCTAAAGTAATTTCTCGTACTTAGCTAAATTAGCATCTTGTAGTCCTATATATAGAAATATGGTTCCAAACCCTTGCTATTTAAAGTCTTATAATGAACAATCTTTTACCAAGTTACTTTCCATAATAAATTTGAGCTACAATTTATTTTAGAATTAATCTCATTTTGTGATGTTGATATTACAAAAAATATGGTCACATGGTAAAAACTTATTACAAACTTTAATTAAAGTAAGCCTTAGCAGCAGAAAAGGAATTTAAAGCCTAATCAAGAATTATTGCACGCTAAATGGAGACTCTATTAGAAAAAAATATTTTAACTATATTTAGAGGCTACAAAAATTACAAATATACTAAGATGGTTCAAGAAATTATAGTACAGTTTTGAATTTAAATCGACAGTAAGAGGCTAGAAATCAGATAAATAATATATCAAAACTTATTGATGATAAAAGACTTTTACAAATTAAAATTAGTGGCAAAAAAAATAAAAAGAATACTACTTTAATATATTATTATTATAATCTTAATATATATACAATACAATAATTAAAATATATATACACCAAAATAAACTTTCTATATAGTTATATGATTTATTTTAAGCAAATCAAAAGGAGAAATGATTTTTAAGTAATTTAGTATAAAGTAAACTAATTATTAAAGCTATAACTTTAGTTATATTCTGTATTATTAATAATTTCTTTATAAAAATTATTTAGTTTAATACTGTTTTTGGATATTAAAAACGTATTTTGATTATATAAATATTTATTCGCTTTAGGTTTAAATTTTTAAAGATAAAAAGAAATTTTAAGAGTAATTTAATTGTTTAGCTTAAGATTTTAAATCAAATATTAAATATCTATATCACACTTTAATTCTTATTATTACAAAGCAGATATTAGATTTTTAATAGCGATATAGTTAAGAAATATTTAACCTTTTAACAAATTTTTTTGAGAAAAAAGCAGATAAAATTTATATTAATTTATTAAAATTTAACTTTAATTTGAAATAAATGTTTTAATCAATAATTTAGTTAACCAATTCTCTTGCCTTCATTCCAAATTTGTGCCTCACTTTTTCCATAATTGTAATAATAAGTTCCTTTTCCTTATTTCATATCATCTACTCAATATCCTTCATATCTATCTTCAATCTCGTACTTTTCAACTCCATTTCCATGCTTCTTATCGTTTAAATACTCGCCTTTATAAAAAGCTCCATTTGCACATAGGTAGGAACCTTTTCCTTATTTCAGATTTTCTATAAATTGTCCTGTATATTGATCTCCATTTTTATACTTTTCCACTCCGTGTCCATGTTTCTTATCTTTTAAATAACCACCTTCATATATGGTTCCATCTACATAATGATACGTGCCTTTTCCTTATTTTAGATCTTCTACTCAATATCCTTCGTAACGATCTCCATTATTATACTTTTCAACTCCATAATCATTCCTCTTATCATTGGAATAATTGCCTTCATATATAGTTCCATTTGCTCAATGATACTTACATTTTCCTTTTTTTAGATTCTCTATCCATTATCCTTCATATCTATCTCCATTTTTATATTTTTCAACTCCATATCCATGTCTTTTATCGTTCAATCACTCTCCTTCATAAAAATCCCCATTAGCTCCAAAATATTTTCCTTTACCTTATTTCAAATCTTTAGCCAATTATCCTTCATATCGATCACCATTTTTATACTTTTCCACTACGTGTCCATGCTTCTTATTTTTAAAAAAGTCGCCCACATATGTAGATCCACTGGCACAAAAATATTCTCCTTTTCCTTATTACATATCTTCTAAAAATTACCCTTCATATCGATCACCATTTTTATACTTTTCCACTCCGTGTCCATGTTTCTTATTTTTAAAAAAGTCGCCCACATATGTAGATCCACTGGCACAAAAATATTCTCCTTTTCCTTATTTCATATCATCTACTCAATATCCTTCATATCTATCTCCAATCTTGTATTTTTCAACTCCGTGTCCATGCTTCTTATCTTTTGAATAATCACCTTCATATATGGTTCCATCTGCATAATGATACGTGCCTTTTCCTTATTTCATATCATCTACTCAATATCCTTCATAACGATCACCATTTTTATACTTTTCCACTCCGTGTCCATGCTTCTTATCTTTTGAATAATCACCTTCATATATGGTTCCATCTGCATAATGATACGTGCCTTTTCCTTATTTCATATCATCTACTCAATATCCTTCATAACGATTTCCATTATTGCAATTTTCCACTCCATAACCATTCCTCTTATCTTTTAAATAATCACCTTCATATATAACTCCATTTGCTCAATAATACTTGCATTTTCCTTGCTTTAGATCTTCTATCCATTATCCTTCGCATCTATCTCCATTTTCATATTTTTCAACTCCTTAACCATGTCTTTTATCGTTCAATCACTCTCCCTCATAAAAATATCCACTAGCTCCAAAATATTTTCCTTTACCTTATTTCAAATCTTCAACCCATTATCCTTCATATTTACCTCCTCATTAATATTTTTCAACTCCCTAGCCATGTCTCTTATCCTTGGAATAGTTACCTTCATATATAGCTCCGTTTGAATAATAATAAATTCCTAATCCCGATTTCAGATCTTCTATTCATCATCCTTAATATTTAGATCCATCAGTATATTATTCTACTCCATATCCGTGATTTTTACCTTTTTAAAACTCACCTTTATATACAGCTCCATTTACACAATAGTAAGTTCCATTTCCTTAGTAAAGATCTTCTGCAAATTATCCTTCATATCGATCTCCATTTCTATATTTTTCAATTCCATTTCCATGTCTTTTGCCACCTAATCAATCACCTTAGTAAATAGTCCCATTTGCTCAAGAATACGTTCCTTTTCCCTATTTCAAATCTTCTACCCAATTTCCTTCATATCGATCTCCATTTTTATAAACTTCTACTCCATATCCATTTTTCTTTATAATTCTTTTCTATTCCTACTTTTCTATTTCGTTTTTTTATATATTATCCTAATTTAGCTACTATGCTTCTATCTAATTTACTTCTTCTATATTTTATATCTTCGCATTACTTTTTAGTATCCCTTCTTCTCTCACCTATTGTCTTATCTAGTTTAAATTTTACATTATAGTTTCTAAACTCATTCTTTATGTTGGTTCTTGCTTCCAACTACCTTTTATTATCTCTTTTAATACACAATCTTCAGGAATATCCTCTCTTTCTCCTCTTTTTATACCTTCTCTTAACTCTCCTTCTTCTACTTCTTCAAAAGGTATTTTTCTAGTAATTAATTCTCATAACACAACTCCATATGCAAAAATATCTGATTTAAAGCTATAAATAGGTCTCATTCCGAAAAGTTCAGGAGCCATTCATCTAATAGTACCTACTTCCTTCTTTGTACTTAATGATTTAGACGATGTTTTAACTTTCGCTAGTCCAAAGTCACATATTTTTGCATTAAGGTTTTCATTAAGTAAAATATTTACACTTTTTAGATCTCTATGAATTATATTGTTGTCATGCAAATATTTTAAACCTGCCGCTACTTATTATGCTATTTAAATTTTTAAATCTAGACTTATTTCTTAGTCTCTATGGAGGAATTCTTGTAGAGAGCAAGACATAAGTTAGATTACAATTCCAACTGGATTTGTACAATATCCATAAAAGTCTATTATATTTGGATGCTTTAAATTTTGCATAATTTGCACTTCTTTTAAAAATTCTTTTTCAACATCTTAGTTTAGTCTCCTTTAGAAAAATTACTTAATAGCTACATCAGTAAAATTATTTCACTTTCCTTTAAACACTTTTCCATATCCACCTTCTCCAATTTCGTTTTCAGTTTACAAAGCTGAAGGATCTATTTTTATATTAGGGCTTAAATTACTTTCCATTATATAAATTAAAAATTAATAAATCTTCTTAAAAATAAACTTCAATGAAATTAAATTTAAAAATAAGTAAAAATAATTTTAAAAAATCTTAGTCAAATAATTCAAATTAAAAAGGATTTAATTAAACATTTGTAATTTAATTATAGTTTTCTAGTTACTATCTTAATTTTGCATAAGGTATAAAATTATTAAAAATTAAATTAGTTTTTAGTATTTTTTAGTTTTATTTTTGTATTTTTTAACTTATTCAAAAAATAATTTTTATTTATATAAATAAACCAAAATTAAAAAATTTTAATTTTAAAAGAATTTCAGCCCTGTCCAGAAGATGATTATTCATTCTTTTTGTTAAATAAAATTTTTGGGACTCCAGTTTTTTTAAGTTCAGTATTTTATAATTTTAAAATTTAATCTTTTCCTATTCCACTTCACTTCGCTATGCTATAATTAAGTCATTTGATCTTTTATATTCTTTTTTTTATCGATTCTCACTTCTTATAGCTTTTAATGAAACATTAAGGATTTGCGATAGTAGCATCAGTTAAGAAGCTTGATAATCCTCAAATAATATTTTTCTGTTTTTACTAAAAGTTTATTTGAACTGTTCCAGTTTCATTAAGCTGAATCCTAGGTTGTTTAAAATGATTTAGATATTGGAATACAATCTTATCCTATAGTCGTTGTTGTTTTTCAACTATTTGTTCTATTTAGTTGAATGTAATTTTTAGTTTTAAGTTTTAGTTATGAGATTAACTGCAATGATTTAGCGGAACTTTTCAGAAAGCATTTAATCTGACTTGTGACATTAATTCACAGTTTATTTCTCCCTACTTACTAAAATTATCCATATTTTCTAATTTTTATTTTTTCTATTGATATCTTTCTGAAGAGATTAACTTCACTTTAACTAATTCTTGAAGTTTGTCTGCTTCTTTGTGGTAAATTCCAATATTTTTTACTGATAAATATTCTTAAACTTCTCCTTGCTTTTCTTCGGATTTCTGAGTCGCAATCTGATGTGTAATATTTTTATGACCTTTTCTCAGTCTTAGATATTCTATGATTCCTCTATCTCCTATATTTTGGAGAATACAAAAAATCTTTGCGCATACCTTAAGCCACATATTTTATTATGTAACCAGATAATTTTTATTTAAAGAATTTTATCTAACAAAAATAAACCAATCTATGACTGCATAATTAACAAAATTCTCAAATGTCTCTTTTTGTATATAATTAAAAATAAGATTTCTGTAAATTTGTATTTTATGTAAATGAAAAATTTAAGCTTTTTATCTAAAAAAATTGTTGAGATAGAAAATTGAGTTAAAAAAATAATAGCCAAAATATTTATTATTTTCATTTTATTTATTGAAACAGAAATATTTATTTCCCCCAAAATTTATATCGAAGCCTATTATAAATAATCAAAAATATATTATAAAAATCTAACTTTCATCTATGGAGATAAATTTATAAGTAAAATACTTTCAATCCAATATAACAATACTTAAACTTTATTTTTATAATAATAATAATAATAAATTATAGTGATCCCACCTATCAATAAGGTTCGTCACTTTTTAAAGTTTAATAGTTTTGTTAAAATTTCCATTTCCAGTCTTCTTCTGGGTCTTCTTCTTGAAGCACATATCTATCTGTGCTGTGTTCTCCCTTTTTTTATTTTTGTAATCTTGCTTCAATCAATCTTCATTCCAAGCATTTGTTCATTTCTTCTTTGTCCTGCTATAATCACGTCTTCTAGAATTTCATGCCCTGCGTACATCTTTCTTCTATAAATTCTTCCTTCCGCAGTGCAATATAGTTTATTTATGGTTCTTCATAGCTTTAAATTTTCTGCTTTCTGTTTTTATTGGAATTAGAAGCAGTTTCTAACTTTGTGTCCTGGTCTCTTGCAGTATCAGCATCGCAGTATTTTCCTATAGGGAATATCTTTTATTGCAGGCTGTTTCTCCACATCCATAGGATCATTCCTCTGTATATTTTGCAAAAATATGCTTTCAGTTAGTTCTGCGAATTAGTTGAATTTTTTCTCTAGTTCTTCTATTTTGTTGTTTCCTAACTATTTATTTTCATTTTTCATTTATTCTTATTAATTGCACATCAGGTGCTCTATTTTTCTTTCTAGTTCTTGAATTGCTCTTAGGAGGTCGAAATTTTCTTATTACAGCAATTGGAGTGCTTAAAATATATTTTATTGCTCGTAAGATGAATCCTTTTGAGAAGAGGTTTTTTACAAGAAGTTTTCCATTTTTTCTTTATCTTATATTTTTAGTATGCATAAAAATTTTAATTTATAGTAATCATAAAATATGATTTCGTAAGGAAATAAAAATATTATAATGTCTTAAATATAAATTAGAATTATTCAGCACTAAATTAAAAGGTATTTTTACTTGCAATTGTATTATTTTATTTAATTGAAATTATATTTTAATTAATTTAATGGAAATTATATCAATAATAATAATTTATTAACGTGGCTTACCACAAATTAGAGTTTATAGAGTTTTTTATAAATCAATAGATCTCGAAATCGTACTCTTCTGGATTTTTTGGATCGTAAATTCTTATAATTTGTATATATTTTTTCTTGCTAATGCTTGTAAGTTAAATCCAAATTGTCATCTTACGTATCGTCTCAATGCATCTTAAATCTTGAAGCTTCTAAGAATGGTTAAAATATTTTTATCTTGTAAATTATTCTGCTTGACGAGCAATAGATCTTGAATAAGCTTTAGATTCCTATTTCTGTTGCTTAAGATTATATCTTTTAAAAACTATAACACCAATTAATCTTGTGTCTGAAGCTATATCAATATCAACATCAAAATTTCTTTTTTAATGGGATGTATTTGAGTTCAGATTCTTTTCTCCTTTTTATTTTGGATTTGATAGTTAATTGAGATTGGTATGCTCCATTTAACTGATCCTCTGATCAAAATTTTATCTTAAATTCCTTTTTATTTACAAACTTACCTTTCATCTCTTAGGAAATAATTTATTATTTATCTTCTTGCTTAGAGTTATATTAATTTAACAATTTGTTAATTTGTAGCCTATTAATTAAGTTATTTATTTAAGGTCTAAAACTTATTTTGCTAGCTTCTTATCCTATTATATCAAATGGAAATCGTTAGCATAGTCTGATTGATTATAAATTTTATTGGAGAATTCTATTATTTCTTAGGTGCCATTTTATTTATATATCTCATAATATTTTTATTCAAATATAGGTTATTATATAAAAATAAAAGCTTAATAAATAAGATAGATTTAATTTAGCATATTAATAATAATTTTTATTATAATAACTTTATTTTATTTAGCTAAGAAAACAAAATTAAAAAAAGTAGAAATATAATTTCTATAAAGCAAAATTTAACTATTAACTGGTTTAAAAATACAAACTAATAGATATTATTAAGTGTAATATAAAATTATAATACTATACATATATTACTAGCTATAATAATTATTTAATTTATTTTTGCTATTTATAAAATACTTCTTTATTAGCTAATTATGGTATTTATTTTTTAACGTTAGATTAGAATAATTTAGTTTTGTAATGATAATTTATTTTAAATAGAATAATAATAAAAAATAGTAGATATTTATAAATTTAACTTTGATGCCTTTTATGTTATTTGCTTTATATTTATATTTAATATTTTTAATATTTAAATATTTAATAGATTTAGTTATAAAATACAAATATTAAATACATTTTATAGTGTTTCCTAATGTTACTTTTATTGCAAATCTTTATTTTTATTGACTATATATATAAAAATTCTTAAATTTATTTAAAATGTAGAATTATAATTTTAATATGATTAGAAGCATAATAAAAATAGAATAAGAGAAAGTTATAATTATATTAATATATTAAATTAATTTTATACAATTAGGAATATTATTAAATTAATATTTTTATTAAAATAACAAAATAATATTTAATTATAATTTCATATTTTATTATATCTATGTAGTTATTTAATTATTTAAAATTAAATATTTGGAATTATTATTTATTTATAATCTTTAATTAAATTTATAATCTTTTCAAATATCAAAGTCTTGTAGAAATTATTTTTCTATTACCACCTTTAAAATTATTTTATATAAGAATCTAAGTAAATATAATTTAATATCTTTTATCTTTTCAAGTTTTTTTGTATAGCATATTTGAAATTCTTATATTTGCAAATGGGGGAATCAAAATAATTAAAAAAATATGTACAGTTTGTTAGATATCTTATACAAAAATATTTTTTATTATACCTGTAAATCATTTATAATTCTAAAAAATATGCTACAACCTTTCAAAAAGGCCTTCTATACCACCTCTTTCTAAGCTAAAAAGGAACAGAGGAAGCAGGAAACATAAATTTCTAAACACCACACGTCATCTTCCAAAACCTAACCTTCTTCTTAAACCATATAGGAGCAACTCTAAACAACACCCCTTAGACAACCCTAGAAACACTAACATGCAACAATATCGACTGAGGACCTTCCCAAGAAGCAAAAGATTAGTAACTTTCAGGCCTAGATTAGGACATTCAACCCCTACATGGACCTCGGAGATCTCAATAAAGAACAAATCTTAGGAATGACGAAGGAGGAAATGGCTAAGCTTATCTTAGCATTAATAGGAAAAAATAAAGATCTGGAAAAACAGATTGAAGAACTAGCTTAAGAACAGCAAGAGCATTTAGAAGATGAGGAAACCCATGCTCTTAGAAATTTAAACCAGGCTGCAATGAATATCAGAATTGACGAATTCGACAGGCAGCTGGAACAATTATACGAATCGAATGAAAATATTCATATCAAATTGGAAAAATTAGAGACAAGTGTAAAATAATAGGCTATGCAATCTATCCCAATGGAGATCGAATAAGAGAATAATAAGCCAATTGAACAAACTAAAGAGAAATATTTTAGGAAAAAATGTTACATTTGCAGGAGAACAGACCACCTATGGAGACTATGGAAGAGAAAGAAGATTTAATAGAAAATATGGAATGACCTAACCGTATTTTACCCAACCAGGAATGGAGAAATTTATAAAAAGAAAGCAAGCTATATGAAGAGACAACCATTCCGAAAACTTGACAGTGAAGGGAGGAGAAGACCACCTAGAGATCAAGTTCCTATTGGTTGGATAGGGAAGTAGGAAGCTCTTAAGTAGACGATCCTTCTTTAACACTTTAATTTAATTTAATTTAATTTAATTTAATTTAATTTAATTTAATTTAATTTAATTTAATTAATTAATAAATATTAAATCATAAGCATATTTAATTAATCTATTACCATTTTTTTAAATGTAACAAGCTACTTTCTACAATCAGAAAGGACTCTAGTTGTTAAAAGAAGCTAACTTTCAAGAAGCTTATGAAAACTTCAATAAAGCTATACTATTAGATTAAAATTTGGCTAAAGCACATTCTAATAAGGGATCTGCTCTTCTAAAACTAGGGAAATTCTAAGAAGCGATTAAGAGCTATGATATAGCTCTTTAATTAAACCCTAATTTAGAAACTGTACATAATAATAAAGGATCTGCATTGGAAAAGTTATAAAGGTACAATGAAGCGATATAGAGTTATGATAAAGCTCTTAAATTAGACCCTAACTATGTGACTGCACATTGCAATAAAGGATTTACTTTGGAAAAATTAGAGAAATATTAAGAAGCAATTTAGAGCTACGATATAGCTCTGTAAATAGACCCCAATGAAACAGCTGCCTATAATAATAAAGGAAATGCTTTTTAAAAATTAGGAAAATACTAAGAAGCTATTTAGAATTATGATTTAGCTCTGTAAATAGATCCTCATAATGCTACTGCACATAATAGCAAAGGAATTGCTCTTCTAAACTATGGAAATTACCAAGAAGCTATATAGAGTTTTAACTAAGCTATTCAACTAAATTCTAATCTCCCAGAATCCTACAAACATAAAGCTTATTCTCTATATAAGCTAAATAATTTTGCAGAAGCAATCTAGTGTCTTAACATTGCTATTTAACTTAATAACAATTATGCGGAAGCTTATCACGTCAAAGGTCAAGTTTTGCAAGCTTTAAATGAGAATAAAGAAGCACTTGAATGTTTTGTTATAGCTAATAAATATGATTCCTAACTTAAAATTCCCTAAATAGATAATAATTCTTTAGATTGATAGTAATAGAATTCCATTACTATTGAAAATATTTGACAGCTTTTATATTAAAATGGTGCAGGCTAAGATAGTTAGTCTCAAATTAGAATATTAAACTATAAAATATTAATCCCAAACAATTAATATCTAGATGATTTATAAGTATTAGCTAAAGATTAATACGGAATTGTATATCTTATTACTATCGAAGAATCTCATTATGCCATTAAGCTATTCAATTAAAAAATTGATAAGTAGAAATTAATAAATTAGTTCTATTTTGAGTGCTAAGAACTTCTACTGATAAATAGCTTAAGAGTTTAAAGACTTGCAGGAGTTGCTATTGATACTTAAGAATAAGGAAGTTATAATTTATGCCTATTAACAGATTTTGAGTGAAAATGAAGTTTATTCTAATAAATACAGACAAAATAACTATTCAAATTAAGTCTAATGGGCTCTCCTTTAAGATATTATTAGAAACTAAATTTACTTAGTTAAATAGCAGAAGGCCTTAAGGCAATACATTCTAGAAACTTTATTCATAAAGAATTGAAATCTCTAAGCATTCTACTAGATGAGAAATATTCTCCCTAAATAGTTATTTTTGGACTATTCGATAATACAAACTGATTAAAAACAATAGAATAAAGAGGATTACATCAATGAATGGCACCTGAATAATTTGAAAAAAAATGTGACTATGAAGAGTGATATCTGATCTCTAGGTTGTATTGGAGTAGAAATATTTAATGAAGGATGACTTTATCCAAATATAAATGAATAAGAATAACTAAAATAAGTAGTTTATATTAATAAAATGATTCCTATATTTTCAAGCGAAATATTATAAGAACCTGAATTAACTGATCTATTCTACAGATGCTTAGCTTATGACCAGAACATTAGACCAGATATAGATAGCTTTATAAGATAGATAGAAAAATTAAAATAAAAGTGAAATCTATAAAAATAAGATAGAGATATAAGTTAGTAGGGGAATATTATAGTGATGAACGAAGGATAGGGTGAATAAATACAAATTTAAAGTTAAGAATATTAGAATATATAGAAAGAAGGATTGAAATTGAAAAAGTTTGAAAGTTTAAAGATAAGTGAGATTGAAGAGAAAAAG
>CAMPDV010002577.1:0-58118 GCA_946699065.1 Loxodes magnus | reverse complement strand
CTTTAATTAACTAAGTTTTTAACAGAAATTTTGAAAAACATAATAATAGATTAACTAACTATGGAACCATCGAAATCTAGTTTGACTAAAACTTTGCATCTCCAATGTGTATCCCAGTAGCAGATGGACATGGATATTAATAATTAGAAATATTAGAAAAATGCTATAGTCTCTTTGATATTTTCATTATTCATGTTCTAAACAATGAAGGAGATAAAGCTCTTCTATAAGCTTAAATAGAAAAAATAAAGTAAATAAAGTAAGATTCTCTAATAATAGTTATAGAGCATAATCTAATCTTTAGTTAAGAAATTATTAAAATAACTTCTTAAAGTCAAAATATTTATTAAATATAGATAAGCTAATATTAAAAAATGGAAGAGTAAGCTAAAATAAACCTTAAGGATAGAGTTTATGATTTAATCCTATAAAAAATATAAAACTATTAATAGATTATAGGAGACTATAATATGAGAATTAATTCAATGCAAGCATTTTATAATATTATTAAAGCTAATAACTAATAATGTCAGGATATTTAAGCAAGTTTAGAGCTAATAAATAAATTCATGAGTATAATAACAAATTCCATTAATTAACTAAAAAGCAAATAATTCCTACCTTGTAACTTTATAATGGATGAAATTTGTAAATACGAAATATAGTTACAAAAAGAAAGTGAAATAGAACAAGAAGTTAGAGATTAAATTTAAGAAAGTTTATAATTATAGCAAAATTAATTAAAAAGGTAAAATCAAACGTAAATAGTAAAAATACTGATGGAGATTATTGATAGTGATAATTTTATAGGAATAGCTTCTATAATTTCTAAGCTTTTAAAAGGAATTTTAGATAAAGAAATTTAACCACTGTATGAAGAAAGAACTTAATATAGAACTGATTTGTAGCAAGAAAATATGTCTAAATAAATTAAAGATTAAATAATGTAAAAAATGAAAGAAGTAACTGCTAAGATTGATTAAAAACTTTTCAGTTTAGAGTTTGTTACCCGAGAACTATATTATCTTGGATAATATTCTTAAATCTCAGCAAATTAAATAAAAATAGGATAGAAATCAAAAAATTCTTATTTTAGATTGGCGGAGCTATAAATAAGCTAAGGATAACCTTTTGAAATAATAGATGGTAATAACTTATAGTTTATATCAGATGTATATGATATCATACATTAAGATGATTAAGATTAAGTTCTTGTAGTAAGTGTTATAGGTCCTCAATCCTCAGGAAAGTCACTTCTACTTAACTTCTTGTTTGGTACATAGTTTTTATCTGCTGCTGGTAGATGTACAAAAGGAGTTTATGCCTCTTTGATAACAATAAGTAATAATTAAAACTCTCCATATAAGAAAATATTATTACTTGATACTGAAGGAATTTTATCTGCAGAAGGAAGAAGTGATTAGTTTGATAGAAGAATAGTATTCTATATAATGTGTGTATCTCATGTTATACTTATATGTAATAAGGGAGAAATGAATAAACAAATGGCTGAAGTAATAAAACTAGCTATTGATGCAATTTCAACTCTTAAAGAAAATGTTGTAGAATAACCAAGTATAAACATCATAATGAATATGCAAGCTTAAATAAACGAATTTGCTATGGAAGAAAGCATTAAAGGTATAAGTTAGGCTATCTTCGAAATAGAAAAAAATATGGGTGGAAATTAACAAAACGAAAGTGAAAGACCAAAGTAAATATTTAAAATAGCAAAAGAAAATGTATTTATTCTACCTTTTGCATTTGATAGATCAGGAGAAGGAAATTTAATAGTTAATTAACCATCTTTCGAATTTTCTAAATCATTAGAACCTCTAAGAAAATAAATATTATAAAGAGCAATTTAGACTGAAAATAAGTAATGGGGTCATTATAATTTACAAGAGTGATTTTAGTTTTCTTCTAGTCATTGATCATTCACTTAGATATTCAAAGGTTTAACTGAGTTTACGAGTCTAGATGAAAAAAAATAAGACAAGAAATTAAGTGAAAAAATAAGTCAGCTAATGTAAGATAATTTTGTATCTAAATAATAATAACATAAGTAAGACTTAACAATTCTAGTTTAAAAGGCACTACAAAAGTATTAAGTACTAGCAGTAATAAAAATAGAGATAATTAGTTTAGAAATAAAATAGGAGATAAATGCTTTATTTGAGTAAAAAAAATAAATGATGCTAGAAGATTTTAAGAAATTTTGTGGAGATGAGAGTATAAGTTCATCATTAAGAGATAGTAAAAGCACGTTGCTTCTAAGATAAACATAATACTGAAATTAGTAGTGAATCTAAATTAGCAATGAATTAATAGCTGAATTTGCTGATAAGAAATCAAAAGTCATTGGTGATACAAGATTAGGATTCTTTATATAACAGGCAATGAAGGAAAATAATTAATTTTCAGAAGAATAAGCAGAGCAAAAATTTGAAGAAGCATGGAACTAAATAAAGAATGAAATTAAATAAATGTTGAAGCAAAATTAAACTATTTTCGAAGAAGTATTTTAGCTAATTCATAATTAATATAAAATAGAAATTAATGAAAAACAATTTTAAAATATTTAAGAAGAAAAAGAATGGGTTTAAGGATATAAAAACTATCGTATTCAATATTTCTTTACCGAATAATAAAAATATATTCCTAAGTTTTTCTTCTTTAACGGAACTAATATAAAACCTAATATTGAAAAACTAGTTAATTTCGAATAAAAAAATAAATGGTATCTGTAAAACTTTCAAACAAGCATTTTGAAATAGCAAAACACATTTATGTAATTTGATCTAATTAAATTTATATAGGAAAGATTTTCTTTTGATTATTTGAATAGAAAAATATAAGAAATCGTTTCATTTGGATGACTTAGCAAAAAGATAGAAATAAATAATAATAAATTAAATAATTTAGTAAAATAACTTTAGTAAGAAACTTAATAATTACAATTGAATTCTAATCTTTTAATTCAATAGTTACAATAGATAAAAAATACATTACTTGATTTAAGATTTAATCAAGTAAATAAGAGTAACTAATTAGAAACAAAAGAAGAAGCTTGAGTTTTAATAAAAATTTTCATTGAATAGATTTATTTTAATGTAAATATTTATTTTACTCAATCACCTAATTTTCAAATTTCTAATTTTTAGTAAAATATGAGATTTAAATTTTTCTAATTCGAAGAAGTAAATAATATTTAGTAAGATAGACAGAAAGGAAATTATTTTAATAAAAAAGTTTAAAAGTTTTAACTAAACTAGTACAATTATAGTTAAGTTGGATTTTAACAGAATTCTACAAGGGTATCAAAAATAAAATAGGAATTTAGTCAATAATTTTTAGATTAATTTAGTGATTAATATCTTTAAAAATATTTAAAATTTATATAAAATCCTACTTTATATAAGATAAATAATAAAGGATAGGAAAGTGTAAAAGCTATTTAGTATTTCCATTAACGCTTAAATTGGAATAAATTAATTCGTGATATCGAAGTAAGTGTTTTATAAAATTACAAAACTGATGGTCAGGTTGATGAAAATGAAAATGTAGAATAGTGATTATAAAGATTGTAAGGAAATTAAAAAAGATAGTATATGAATAAATTCTATAAAGTTTCTTAGACATTAACAAAAAACATAGCAAAAAGCATGAAATAAATAATATAATAACTTAATTAAGATTTGGAACCTTTTTGCCTAGAAACTAGTGAAGAAGGAGCTCACTTTGTCCACTTGGTTGCTTAAACATTTTTAATATGTCTAACTGAATAGTAAGAATTGATAAAGGAATAAGCACCATTTGACATATGAGATAACTCAAAGTAAGTTCAAAAAGAAAAGTTTATTGGCATTTTAACAAGTAATGATCATTAAATAGATTCTTCACTTGCACGTAGAGTTGCTCAAGATTTAGAAAAATAACTTGTAGAAGAAGCTAAAAAAAAAATAATATACAATTTTAATATTAAAATGAAATCAATGAAAACGGATTAATTTGAAAAGGAAAAAATCATAAAATAGATAGAAGATTATATATTAGCAAGGGGCTAAAATAGAAATTCATAAGGGTAGTCATAAAATATGTAAATAACAGAGGAAATGGCTATTTTATTTTATGTTGATCCAAAAAAATTATTTAAATAATTATTTGACAGGTAATGGGCAGTCTATGCAACTTAAATAATAAATGAAACCATTATTAACTATGTGAAAGAAATTGATTAAAAGGTTAGCATTCTTATTTCTTATTTTAATGATCTATGCTAATTAATAAAATTATAATGCCTAGTTCCTTCAACAGATCTTTTCTAATTTTATTAAAACTCAGATTTATAAGAAGTATCAAATAATAACAGACAAAATTAATTAGCTAGCCTTTTCTAAGAAGCAGCAGCTTAATATCTTGTTAGTTTCATACAGAATTAATGAAAATAAAATTAATGTATCACTATAAAAGAATTTAAATTTATTTAAAGTTAGAAGTATATTTTACCTCTTCCTGAAGACATAAATTAGATGTTTAAACTTGATTAAGATATTGCTAAAATAATTATAGTAAGTATTTAAGAATAAATAATTACAAATTTGTTTAACTTTTTGACGGAATTCAATAAGAAAATAGGAGAAGCAAATTTTTTGAAGAAAATGTAAGATGATTTAAAAATAGAAGAATTGGATCGTGAAGGACATCGTTTAGACTTTTCAAAATCAATATAAGGTTGTGATTAGCATTGTCCTCTTTGCAGAAGATAATGTGATATTTCTCACGGTATTGACTAACCAGAATAAGATATAAAGCATGCTTGCAATGAAGGCCATTAAATTTAAGCGTTTGGTGGAAATAAACTTTCTGGTAATGATAATGCGTTGATTTCTTGCTGTAATGAGTTAAAAGAAACAGATGTTGTTTTATATCAAAATAATAATTAAAAATGAATCTAATTTAAATCGCAATTTAAAAAATGAGATTTCGAAGCTAACAATAACAGAAAAATTTAAGAAATAAAAGAGAAAAATATCTAAATATGAAATTATTTAGGAAGAAAAATTTGTCATTACTGGACTAGTAATGGGATAAAAATGAATTTTGTTAATTCCAATGATATTTAAACTAGTGGAATCTCATCTATTCACTATGTTTTAATGCTAGATAGAAGTGGATCTATGTCTGGATAGGAATGGAATGATCTTTTAAAAGCTGTTGAAGGATTTTTAACACAACTTGAATAAAGCGAAGATTTAAAATAAAATTCAAAAATAACAATAATAGCATATGATAGTAGTGAGGAGATAATATGTGATTGCGTAGAGCCAAGTTCTTATCTTTTAAGATAGCTTAAATTCACAGGTGGAGGTACAGATTTCGATAAGCCACTTTAGCTAGCTTACTAAAAAATCTAATAATATTTGAATAGATTTGATTAACATGTTTTATGCATGATGTCAGATGGATAATCATCTTATCCTTCTAATGCAATACAAAATTTTAAATAGAATAGTAATATGATGAATAAACTTAAATTTAGTGCTTATGGATATGGCGAATCAGATTTTGAATAATTAAAAAATATGGCGATTGAATTAGGAGGTAAAATGGATAAGACAATTAAACCAGAAATATTAAAGACTCTCTTTTTATAGCTTATTCCGAATATTTACAAGTGAAATTTAAAACTTTTAAACATTTATTTAATATATTTTTAAAATAATTAATTTAATTTCTAAAAAAAGAGAATAAAATTTTTATTTCTTATTTTTTTTAAAACTAGTAATTAATTTTATTTTCAATTTATATTATTTTTTATTAGAGACATTAAAATTAAAAAATTTAATATATTATTTCTGATCATACTAATTTTAAAGGTTAAGGAGATTTTTAATATTTATTTTTTATACTTCAAAATAACTATAAAATAAAAAATCCTACTCAAATTAGGATAATCGTTGCATTTGAATCAATTTAAAATTAATATTACATTACATAACATAATAAATTAACGTGATATTACCATTTTTAAATTTACCACTGTTTATATTATTTAATATATTTAAAATTAGTTGAACTAAACTTCCTGCTTTACTATTTTCTGTATTTCTTCTTCTTATTGCTCTAATTCTTCTTCTAATAGTTCCATATAATCTTAATTAGATCATTGTGAATCTATTTCTAACGTTAAATCTTCCTATATCAACTATAACTTCTGTTCAGTTGAAATTTTTTACCGCTAACTTTGAGTTCTTAATTCATTTTCACTATCCTTTAATCTTTTTACTTATCTTAGATTTTATTCAACTTTTCTCTAAAATTCCTCTTGCTCTTCCTTGCTAAGTCTCCATTTAATTGTTTTAGTTAATTCATTATACAATAAAGTATGTTCATTAGATTCCGACCTATAATCTTTGCCGATTACTTTTTAACATGGTAAAATCCTTTAACTGTATCCTTCTTCCTTTTTTATTATTTCTTTAATGTAATCTTTTAGTATAAAGTCTATTTATTACCTCATTTTTTTCTTATTGATTACATATTCATTATTCAAATTTGTAACTACCTCATATTATGTGTATTAGATCAAAGTTTGGTAGATCTATTAGTTTTAGCTTGTAATTGAGGTAAATGTTATACAATTAAGATTTACATCTTTATTTCTTCCATATATTATTCGCATGTGCTTATGATATGAGTATCGTCTTATACTCCAATATTGCCGAATTTGCAAATTGCATCATCAATCAGATTCTTTCCTTTAACGTTTTCACTGCTTCATCACATCTTGTACACATTCTGAATATGTAACATATTTCCTGTTTTCGATGTTTGCTATACCTTAAGTAATTTGGCAGACTTTATTTGTTTCATTACATTCATCAGTTACAGTAGTTAAAGCAAGTTTACTTATTTTACATTCGTTCTATTGATTATATTCAGTTATGTGCTTTAATAGCAGCACTTATTATTGTTTTAACCAACTTGTCACTTAAGTTTTCTTATGTGATATTCTGATTTGTTAACTATAGTATGCACATTATCTTTTAAGAGTATGACTCGAACGTTAAATTATATCTTTTTGATAGTTGGCATATTCCACCATCTAGCGTCTTTTCATTATTTAGTAGAAATTTTCTCCTAAATAGTAGCATGCGATGTCATAAATAATACTGGAATTTTAAAAATTGCAGTTTTGATTCTAGAAGTTCATTTTGTACACAAAAAGGTCCGTCTATAAGTGCTCTTAAGGACCTTCTTTAGATTATTTTTAGCTTACTTATTATTTCGCGTCCTACCATTTCTTCAATAATTGCATAATTTCACTACCAAACCCAAATATCTAATTAACAAAGCTTTGAGGATCATTGTTGCACTATGCGGTGTGATACTTTTTTAAACTGTAAGGTTACTTAGTATTCATGTTTAGGCTTTTCGACTTTCAGTTAATCTAGATTCCAAATGTCTTTAGTATGATATGTCTTCCTGAATTCAGTGTCCTAGGTATTTATATTCTTTTATTCTTTTTATTCGCATGTTGTTAATAAATAATTTCTCTTAGTTTTGTATTTCTTTTCCATTTCATATCATTCATTTAGTTTTGTCTGCTATCTCCAAATTGTAGTTTTGGGATCATTTCTCGAGTGTTTAAATCATATCTTGTAGTTGGTCTGGGTGAGTTAGTAATGCTATATCATCAGCATATGCTAAGACACCTAGATATCTCTCTAGTGTGCAATATTCCATATCCATGCTTATCGATTTTCCTATTTTTTTAATCTTAATTCTTTTAGAAGAATATTTATCATTACATTAAATAATTTTGGCGAGCATGAGCTACCTTGTTTAACTCCCTTACTTGTTTTAAATTTATCCGATATTAAGTCATTTATTTTAAATTTTATTGCTTCTTCTTGATACATTCTGCCGCAAGTTATATTAGTTGTTTCAGAACACCAACTTCATTTAATTATTTTCAAATATCAGCTCTAATTACCGAATCAAAAACTTTTTTTATGTCTACGTAGATAATAAATGCTTCTAAGTTACTACAAAGCAATAATTCTTGTGCTGTTCTTAGATTAAAAATTTACTATGAGCATGATTTGCCTAATTTAAAGCCATATTATATCTCATCATTACATCTATTTAAGTATGGACTGATTAGTTCAAGCAATCAGAGATCTATTATTTTTAGCATGTGATTTAAGAGCGAAATTGGCCTATAATTTAGTGGATTTTGCATGCTTCCCCTTTTTTGTGGTGGTATGATATAGATTTCTTTTATTTTATTCGGTATAACTCCTGCTTCTATAACTCTCTTTGCTAAAGTTGCCGTTAAGTTATGAAGTTTCTCTCCTCCCGCCCTTACTGTTCCTTCTTAAAATTCATCTGGTCCTGCGGATTTCCATTAGGTAACTTCTCTATACGTTTAGTTATGTCTTCTAACCTAGCATATATTATATTTTTATTCTTAAATTAAGTAGGTAGAGCTTAATTTCCATTCTTTTATAGCTCTTCTCAGCAGTTTTTTAACTAAAATATATCATCTTCATTTATTAGAGGTCATGCTGCGTTTTTTCTCTGCTTTAGTAATTTTTTAATTCCTTCTCAGGTATCGTTTAAATTAGCTAAGATGATATTATCAAGGATGATATTGAATTGATTTCTTCTATCCTTTCTTTCCTGAATTCTATATTTTCGTTTAGCTTCTTGTCTCAAATTATTATACTAATTTATTTTTTGCTGTCCTTGTCTGATTAGTGCTTATACTTAGCTTGCTTATTTTTTGAATTTTTTTTGAATTTTATAGTTTCTTCTGTGTATTTGTATTTCTTCTTTTAGTTTCCATTGCTTTCACATATTTCTTAGACTCCATACTAAATACATCTTTTTCACACATTATAGAATGTATCAATGTCCATCACCTCGAATTCCTAAATATTAATTTACTCGATATATTTTTGAAAATTATCCTACGCTAATTCAAGTTTTTATTTTTGGTAGTATGGCCTTTATTTTTTTAAACTTACTCTACCTTTTTCTATTATTTACAATATTAATTAACCCAGTTAGAGATCTCTAACGGTCATTATTAATAGAATTTTTTTTACGTTGGGAGTGATAAATTGATTTTTTAGGAAGTAGTCTATTTTAAATCTTCCTCCAAGTTTCTAGATAAATGTTGGATTATTTGTTGAGTCTTAGCATTAAAGTTTAAAATCATTCATTAGATTCAGTAATTATAGTTCTACGTATTTTAATTCATAGTGCATATACTTAGGAATATGAGCATTAAAATCGCCTAATATTAGTATTCTTAGCCCTTAGTTGCATTTTACCAATATGAACTGCCTTAAGCATTCATAAAAGGAAATTTATCTGGTTTTGATGTTGTAGGCGCATATACATTTAGAATTGCTATATTATTGTCTGGAGTTAATCCTATTATTCTTCCTCCATTAAAAAGTATTATTTAATCTAGGCAGATTACATCTAATTCCTTAATTCTGCTTATAATTTCTTAATTTATGTAAAATGCTACTTCTTTGCTATTTTTGGTGCCTGGTTTTATAATTGCTCTGTACCAATATATAAATGGCATTTCTGCGATTTGACTACCAAAATTTCTTAAATACCCATTATATCTATTTTTTTATTTGAAAGAATTTTTTGAGTTCTTCTTTATTCGATCTAATTCCTCTAACGCTTGCCTATGTTTAGTTCATTCTGTATTAGAAATTAAACCTCTTATTATTATTGAGTTACTTTTGTACTTTTTAGTTTGTTGTCTTCTACTTTTGCATTATTTTGTTTTAAGGTTTAGAATCCAAAACGTTCTAGTGCTTGTTGCTATTTTTGGAACTTATTGTTTTCTCTACCTCATTTTTTTCATTTAATTTAGTTTTGTATATCTATGATATATGTCAGTTTTTGTACACATAACTCTATTCTCATTATTTTCTTGACATTACTAGCTTATTTTGCCATATCTCTTGTTATCTTTTCTGCTGTTAGGAGGCAAAGCTGATCATTTTTTCTCAGTTTTTATTAAGCTATCTTACTGTTGGTTCTGTACTAGAGATGATTTACTTTTTAAAATATTTTCCTTGCTTACATCTAACAATGCAGCTTCTTGCTTATAGGGCATGTTGTTTCTTATTTCCACTTGCATCCAATTTTACTATACTCCTATGTTCTTTTGATTATCTTTTATAAATTATTTCCTTTAACATTATTATGTGTTATGGCCTATTTGGTTGCATTACTCGCATTTTCACTTGGCTGGGTGGTTTAGTCGTATTTAAATTCCTCCAAAATCCAAATAATCAGGTATTTTTTGAATATCTGAGACTTATTACAGTTCTAAGTAAGTAGTTTTTGACCATTTACCCAGGTTTTATCTTACATAGTCCTAATTTGAGTTTAAAAATTCTCCCGTATTCCTTTAACTATGTATCTATAAGATTAATATTAGTTTTTATGTCTAAAGTACAGTGTACTGGATAGTTTTTAATGTTATATTATTCTTTAATGTTTCTTTACTCAATTGGTATTAATACATTTTTTTACTTTCATACTTAATTTACTAAATTTTTCATGCTTTTCTGCGTTCTTAAATCATATAAGAATTATACCTGTGGGAAGAATTTGTATTCTTGTTATATATTATCCGTGCTCTTAATTTAAATAGTCATAGAAGGCTTGAATTGTTTCATCTTGATAACTTTTTGCTGGTCTTGGTCTTTAGTCTTAGTATTTCGTTTCTAAGTAATTTTTGAAATACGCTACACCTACTCATTGTGCAACGCACAACTGTGCATTTCTAAACCGTTTGAGCCATTTTTTAACTTGAGTTTCCTTCTATCTATAGAATCCTTTCTTAGTTGTCTGTTGGAATTATTGCTTATTATGTCTGTTTTTAGCATAATTATATTTTGTAGTCTCTATTTTTTTAAATTCCTTTGCATACCATCTTAGAGTTAGAAACTCTTGTGATACACTAGGTATTGTTAAGTAATATTTAGGAATCTTGTTCGTGGCGTGGGGGTCTTGCATGCCTTTATTTTGTTTCTGTATCAGTCCCTAGCTTAATTTGGTGGCATATAGGTAGTAAGTCTGCAAATTGACTTTTGAGTTTCATTATTCATTTTTTAAATAAAATTTTTTATTATTTTGAATATTTTTTATATATAAACAAATAGAAAATGTCACCTACGAAATATTTAACCTAAAGTTAATCGCCAAATTAACAATAAGATATCTAAATTGAGATTTTCTCGCTATAAGCGGAGTATAAAAAATTAAGATGCAGTGCAGAAACTTATTTAACAAATAGACAGCTAAGTTTAAAAATTTACTAAATATAAAATGATTAAAAAACCCTTAATACAGAATTGAGTTTAAAAACTTCAATTCATCTATTTAATTAAGAAATTAAAAGAGAAGAAGATAATATAAGAAACGTGAAATTTCAACTAAATAAACAACGAATAATTTATGATTAAAGTTATACATGATCTAATAGAGAATGAACAATCAAACTTAAATATCAATCAAACAAAAAAATAAGAAAATTTATCAAATATTAAAAAGAAAGTCAATTATGTTATGAATTCTGTGGAAGACTAAGATACAAAAGAAACGATTGGAGAACAAAAACTTTCAAAGATAAGAATCAATTTTTTTAATTATTTTATTTTTATTAATGAAATGAATTGTTATAGTGTTTCCATCTTTAATAGGTTCATCACTATTTTAAAATTTGTAAATTTATATCAAAATATCTTATTAAATATTTTCGTAATCTTTCTCTATCTTGTATTATATTATTATATATCGGAACTTTTCTTTTCTTTTGGTTTTATTATAGGTACTTGATTAAAGTATATCTAAGCCCCAAATTATTACTAGAGTCTGAGTCTTTTGATTTCTTTGCAATTCCCCCGTTAATATTTCTGCATACATTTTCAAAAGTCTATAAATATTCCCTTTTGGGTAGCATACAACTTACTTAGTTTATTTCTTAATCCTTATAGTTTTTTATTCTCAGATTTTTGTTTATTTAATAATTTATAACATTGTCTTACGAAATGTCCAAACTTTTTACAAAACAAGCATTTAGTGTTTCTCTTACTCCACTTCCTTTTGCTGATCGCCCTTCTAGCTATATTTATAGAATTGCTGATAAAAAGAAATTTTAGAAACAAGTTCTCAGTAATCTCAGTAAGAAGGCTCAATTTCTTTCTCGTTCTGCTTCAATTTGCAAATTAAATCCTTAGAACTCTTAAATATAGCTAATTTGAATCTTGAGATAATTATTTAATTATCTAAGCAAAATCATACTAGATATCAGGCTTCAAATTTTTTCTTTAAATGAATTTAGCTATATTGACAATTATTAATTTTCTTATTGTATATTTTAGAGTTTTCCGAGATTCATAAGTGGAGAATCCATTTTTTATATAAAGGGGAGTTTATAGTTTCAAAAGTTGCCCTTTGCATGCAGTACATTTGAAAGGGCTTCTCTTGAACTAGAGGGCGACTAAGGATTTCCTTAGTCCACCATCATTTTTATAAGTTAGACTTTACAGTTAAGCATTCTTCATCTAAAAATTGTTCTAAAGATTGCTAAATTTAATATTATAAAATTTCTTTCAATATTATGTCTGATTAAGTAGGTCATATTTAAAATGGATCTTTCATAAGTTTTTTCTATTATTTTTATTTTATTTGCTTTTTTAACCAGCTTTTTTTCTATGATGCTGCTTTTAACTTATATAGTAGTGTATTTTTCTTCTAATACTTAATTAATATTCATTTATTTCAATGTCTTTGGGAATATTTCCCTGTTATCCATTGATTCTTTATAAAATTTCTTTTTGGGTATTCTGTTTTTCTTAAAGTTCTTTTATTTGATTTTAGAATTAAGAAAGCTAAAATTGAAGCGTTTGAGGGATTTTGTTGAATTATTAGTAAATCTCTTCCAGTTTATATTCATTTACGATTATATGGTATTTATTGAGTCCTCTATAGATGAAAATTAAAGGTTTAGTTCATTTATTATTTTTCTAGTATCTATTCTAATTTTTAAAGTTTTTAATTTATGTTGCTTTAATTTATATTGTATATTTATTATTTCTTACCAAATGGATTATGCAAAGGATTCCTGAGATTATTTTTCTTTACCTTATTAAGGTATTATTGATTAAATTAGATTTCTATTCCTATTTCTTGAGATATTCGTTAAGAGATGTCTGTTGTTTCTTAGGTGCCATTTTATATATATAATAAATTATTTGAAAACTTGATTTATATGGTTAATCTTTAAGTATCCTTAATTTTTTTTATTATTAGTGCTTTTCAAAAAATAGAGGAAGCAAAATTTTGAACTGTTAAGATTATATCTCAAAATTTAAAAAGGCTCTGGCTAAATACAAAATCTTGAAGGTATCTTGACTAAAAGAATATCAGAACTTGGTGGGGGTTTGCGATATATAAAAATGGAATTAAACTCAATACTCTTAGTGGATCTTCTTGCAAAAAGTGGTCAGCAGAGAATCTTTGTTATGCTCTTTAAGAGGTTTTTCTTTTAATTCAGCACAACAAGAGTTTGTCTGTCCAAAACATTTCAAAGTTAAACATTATAGTTATACCTATCATTCATTGAGAAATATTAAACAATTTAATTGAAAATCTTTTTTAAAGCAGTAACTCAGAATAATTTTCGAATAAATTTAATATAAAAAAGGATAAAAGAAAACTTTTCACACTTCTATTTAGAGGAATTCGAAATATAACTATTCTTTTAAATTTATCTCACTTTTCTTTCTTTAATTTTCTAATATATATTTATAATTTCTTTAAGGATTTATTTAAAGTTTTTGATTTTTAATATGAACTAAGAATATTAAATTAAAAAAGCTTCTTAAGATTAAAGCTTTTAAATTATAAATATAAATTTTAGTTTTAAAATTCGAATCATGCTTTTTATGAAAAAGTTTTACTTAAATAAGTTAAAATGAATAATCCCAATATAAAATTATTACAATTCTCAAAAAATGAAAAATCCATATTTTTGCAATATAACTATTTTTAATTTTTATTATATAGCTTATCTATTGAAAAATGGAAAGTCTAATACAAAAAGCCTCATAAATAAATTATATTATAAAGCGTGTAACACTCTCGTTGGTGCGCAGCTCTTTAAATTAATTTTATTTAATGTCGAAATTTTTTTTATAGGTCTCTCTATCCTTGTTTTCTCTTCCCGCAGTACGTCCCTGTAATTTTTCCTTCCAAAGCATTGGATGCAATATGCGATTACGGGTACATTTCCCCGACCTTCGATGAAGAAAGTTTCCTTCTGGCATTTAGAATTCTCCAGCTTATCACATCTTCTTTCTCTTGTCATTGGTTTCTCTTCCTCCGATTTATTCTCCGTTTGTGCTCATTTTTTTGTTGTCTTGCTGGGCCTCAAACAGCATCCGAAGGAAAGGGCTTTCCACCCTATTTAAATTATATAATAAAAATCACTCAATCCTTAAACTCTAAGACATTTTTTTAAAAAGAGCTTAAAGGCATACAACAGGAAAACCAAAAAACTGTCTAAAAGCTAAAAGGGTTTTAAAGAAAAATTTTACGTCTTATCCCTTGACGGGTTCCAAAAAAGAATAAAATGAGTATTTAAAAGGAGAGATAAAAAATGGAACTCAGATATAAACTAAAAATATGCGAATTGAAAATATTGATAGTAATTATATAATTATAAAACACAAGAATGAGGAAGATCTTGAATCCTGTTGAAAAAGGAATTATTTAGAATACACAAGCTTCAAAGCAGTGATGAATCTAATAAAGGTGGATTTAATACATATTGTTATATTCAATTTTACAATTATATGTTCTATTTTAGTTAATAAATAAAATAAAAAATTAGACAAACTTAAATAGAAAACTAAGAAATTTATAAGGTAGTTCCATTTTTATTTAAATTTAAATTTAACTAAAAGAGTTTTTGACGATTTTTCATTGTTTGAATTACTTCCTTCAATTAAAAATGCTATAATGCTATCTAAAACTTTTCAACTCAGACGCTTTCACTTTCATCCTCTTCTTCAGTTAGATCATCTTCATCATTCATTTATTCCTTCTAATCTTCCACTTACTCATCAAGTTCTTCTAGATCTTCTATTCCTTCCTCTCTTTCATCATTTTTTTTCATCCTTTTCTTGTTCTTTCACTTCTTTACCCTTAATCTCAGAACTTTCTTATCAAACATCTTTTCCAGTTTAAGCAATTTTAATCTCCTTTTAAGCAACATCCTGATTATTAATTTATTTTATATTTCTATTAAAATTAATTAAGTATATTTAATCTTTTACTTTTTAAAGAAACTAATTAAACTGAAAAGGTTTTATTTTAATGCTTTCGCTTTATTTTTAAATTACTAAATTATATTTCATACTCTTAATAAATTTATTAAATATAAAGAAAATGAAATCTAAGAAATAGTCCTCTTTTGGTTCATTTATTAAAGCAAGGAAAATAACATAATCTAATTGAATAACAGCCTTAATAAGATTAAGAAATATAATATAAGGAAGCTTTCGTATAATCAATGTAGAAACGAATGACTAATATAAAGAAGAATTAAATAGCAAAGATAAAGGATAGAAAAACTTGAAAATAATCTGGATTTGACTGAATAACTAGGCCTTTAATTCCCATCCATAGAAGAGATACTTGATAAAATTTAGTCTTAAATAGTAATTAAGTTGGAATAGATTGATAGATATCTTAAGGAGGTTCATCAAATGTTTTAAATCCATTTTCTTTATTTTAATATAAAATATAGCAACTATAAGAAAGGTAAGAATAATAGCAAGCAGTAGTTAAAAAACTAAGATTAGTAATCAACCCTTCCAATGGAAATCGAGTTTGAATAATAATAATAAGATGTAATAAGATGAAGTTCTATCGTAGAAAGATTCGGTGTTATATTTATTAGAAGAACCATTGCTGGAAAAGATGCGGAAAGTAAATTGAAATTGATAGAAATAATAAGAAACAAATATTAGACGAACTTTTCTGTTTTTAACCAACAAGATATTGACTTGTATATAGATAGAAATTTTATAACTAAACTATACGAATAGAATAATATTTGAAGAAGAACCAGAAGAACAAATGGATCATGGAAGAGATAAAGATGACGGACTAGCGAAGTCCTACGCAACCTTTTAGTTTGGAAGAGAGCAGCATCAAATGAAAATTAGCTGTGAAGTTCTCTTCTTAAACTATAAACTTAATTTTATCCTTTTTTTAATATAAATATAGAATGAAATATTAAATAATTCTGCAATTCTAAGGGGTGAGGAAGAAAAAAAGAGAAAAATAAAATAAATAACACATATTTAACTAAGATTCCTATTTGTGAAGAAAAATTGCGGAAGTAAGTTCCAGATTTTTTACAATATTCAAATTTAGATATTCTCTTCTTCCTTAATATATATACAAGTTGTAATTCTGACCCAAAGCCAATAGGGCCATTATGGGATAATTAAAAAAAAAAACTTTCATTAATCTCACCAAACTGAATTATATTTAGTTCTTTTTATCAAATCGCACATTAATTTCTCTCTTATAAATATAATTATTTAATTAATTTGCAGGTTTTAGTTTCTTTGATAAAATCTTACTAGAGAATAAGTCGAAATTTTCTCCCTAAGCATTTTCAACAATTTTAGTTGTTAATTTTCTTCTTAAATATTTGAGAATTTTAAAAGAATCATTTATTATGATTATCCTTGTTATTTTTTGTTTATAAGGTTTTTTTAAGAGATTCTTTTATTTTGCATTATATGATATATTAATAGATTAACGTAATTCCTACTTTAATTGATTAGTATGGTCTTATTTAATTTTTATTTTTATTATATATAATAACTTCTCTAATGCTTCTGAAATCATTGATTGTCTTCTTCCTATAATTTTCAGCAGCTCAGTCTCTGTCTGTTCTTATAATCAGTCCTCTTCTTTCTCTTTTAGGATTTCACTACCCATAGTTCATTTTAACATTGTCTTCATAATTTTATTATATTATTTATTATCAAAAGATAGGTCCTAAGAAATAATAGACTTCTCCAACAAAACCTATTAACCAACCAGATCTTTCTAACGACTTCTATTTGTTATAATTGGATAATTAGAAGCTTACAAAAGAAGTTTAATACCTAAATAGATAACTTAATTTCTTCTTCTAACATTTAGCAAAATGATAAATTAATAGGATCCTAAGTAATAATTAAACTAGTAGTTAGTTTCTTAAGAGATAAAATGCAAATTATTCAAATTCTAAGGAATTTAAGATAAAATTTTGGCCAGAATCGGTTAACTGGAAAAAATCAAACTTAACAAGCGATCGGATTTAGAATCAAGAGGAGTGCAGAATCCATCCTTTGGCTCTCCTAGTAGAAAATGGAAAAAGATGTTAATATTATAAAAGATATGGACAAAAGGTAAATTAAGGCTAAAGATTCAAGGTAAAATAATATTAAGAAACACAAAGTGGAATTTAAAACCTATTTAAGATTTATTGCACACAAGACGGAAATCTGTACTAGAAAAAAATTCAACCTTACTTAGAAGTTCCAAAGATTACAGATAAACTGAGCCAAATTAATACAAAATCGAAAATTTCTGATAAGGAAAGACTTCTACGATCTCTAATATGTAGTAAACCAAATAAAGGTGACACCACAATAATAAATTATGTAGTTATGTTTTATGCTTCCTGTATTGATTCATGTAATTCTAATCATTGAAAAAAAATTTCTATAAATATTTACTTTTTGTGTGTAGTATATTTGACTCAGATTTCTCAAAATTTTTTTCTCTATTCATACTTTATGCTAAACTGCTAACACTGTATATCATAGAACCATCATTACTTTATTTTTCTATATTATTGATTGCGAAATAAAATAAATTAATTGAGCCTCTCATCTATTTATTTTAGTTGAAAGTAGATCTCTTACGTTTCCAATTTGCAAACTAATTCCCTTTTTATCTATTTATTTTCGCGATCTTCACTGCGGTTAGTAGCAAAGTCCGAATTTATTCATTTAATTCTCATCATTAAGATTTTAAGACCTTTTTTTCAGTTAATAGTAGTCATATTTCTTTTAAGTAGTTCATGGTTAAGTTTGTTTAGCTTTTTGTTTATTAAAGTTTTAGTCCATGTTTATATAATATTTCTCTTCTTAAACTATTCTCTCTTTGAAAACTGAATAAAAACAAGTATAATGCATATAAAATAACTGCATATTTTATATTATAGTATTATTTATTATTAGAATGATAGAAAAAATGGAAAATTTCTTGCAATAAGTCTCTTCTTAAAAGGATTCATCTTAGTCAAAATACGATTAATAAAAAGTACTTTAAGAACTTCAAGTTATGCAATTAGAAAATTTTAAACTCCAAAGAACAGTATAAGAACTAGAAAGAAAAATAGAATGTTTGATGACTAACTCACAAGAGATAAAAACTGAAAATAGACAGTCAGTAAATATCAGAATAGAAAAATTAGAAGAAAAGTTTCAATCAATTCGCGGAGTTAACTGAAAGCTTATTCCTATAAAAAATATAAGTGAATGATCTGATGGATGCTTAGCAACAGATCGCAACAACTTTCATTCCATATCGGAAAATAATGAGATGCTGGTACTGCAAGTGACCAGAGCACAAAGTAAGAAGCTGCTTCCAATTTTAATAAAAATAAAAGAAAATAATAAAAAACTAATGGGGAAATATTTTCAGGATCTATTGCAATTAAGAAGGTAAACTGTATGGAAAAAAAATTATGCAACTAAAGAGTGAAGATCCTTATATCTAATAGGCGGCTAACAAATTCAATTAAAAGTGACTGGGATTCGACTCATCGGAAAAGATTAGAAATAACACCTAAAAATCACCAAGACTTATGATAGACAAAATTCAAACAGATTTGAAGTTGATATTTATACCTAACTTTATACTTAAAAGTGGTTAACCTAAAAATGGTAGATCCACTATAATCAATTTTTTTTCTAATTTAAAATATTTCTGAATCTTAAAAATAGATTACCTATATATTTAAAATAAAAATCATAAAAACTCCTCATGGTTAATTTATTATACAAATAAAATATTTCACTACTTTTTTAATCCTCGAAAATTAGATGTTTTAAAATTACTTTATTTAAATAACTATTTTTATAAAATTAAAATTTTTGAAAAAATGATTTTTTCACTATTAAGATTAATGAAAAGTAATGCCTTTAATTTTTAAACTAAAAGAGTTTTTGATTTTTATAACTGTAAGCATTGTTTCTTTCTATTATAGACGTTAGTTAATGCCCTTAATGCTATTTAAATATAATCTTGATCTCATCAATTTTTAATTACTCTTGTAATCTTTTATTTCTTTCTTTTTAATGAAAAATAATTGATTTTTTTATAAATGTTTATATATTACAAAAACTGTAAAATAAGAATTGATTTTCATAAAATGTTTTATTAGTTAACATTAAAGTTATTTTTCACAGATTTACTTTATGACATATAAAGCATCTTATATTTTATAAAATGCTTTTATAAACATAAAAACTATAATATGTATTTCTTAATAATAAGTATAAATAAAGATTAAATTTAATAACTTTTACATTTATATGATCAAGTCTTGCAAATATATAAAGGTATGTTATGAAAGATTTAAGATTTAGAATTTTTACTAAAAAGTAGAATAATAAGATTTTTAAATAATATTGCTATATAAAAATGTTATTTAATAAACTTTAGAAATTAATACGTTTCTATAATAATTTTATTTATTGGGATTATAAATTAAATTGCATCTAAGAAATAACTGACTTCTCTCAATGAATATATAAAAATTAAAAATTAAAAATTTCATTGAATAATTACCTTAATAAGGTAAAGGATAATAATCTAAAGAGGCAATTTCATAATAAGTGCTTTAAAGAATATTAAATCTATGAAAAGAACTTAAACAATAAAGATTAAAATAAGAAAATCTGAGACCACTCAACTGAATCGATAAAAATAATAACGAAGAAATAAAAAATAAACGAAGAAGGTAAAGTACGATAATTTAATATAGATCCTATTACCTTTGATTTAGACAACATTGAAATAGAACAAATGAACTCTGAATAGATGAAACAGCTGATTCATCTACTTATTAGAAGCATAAAAAAACTCGAAGAGGAATTAAACTCCCAGAAGGAAGAGATGTTTACAATAAGTCAGGATCTGATAAACCATGAAGATGATGACGAAGTCCATATGGTAGACCGAAGAGCTAAAGTCGGAGTCTATGAGTCAATTTAACATTTAGAGAATGATACTTGAGTAATGCAAGAGCAAGACGAGAAAAACTGAGTAAAATTAGATTCCAGACTCAAATTAATTGAAGAAAACCTGTAGAAGCCTTCTTAAGGAATTCCAATGGAAATAGAGAAGCAAGAAAAGATATTTCCTAGAGCAAGGAAAAGATGTTACATTTGCAACAGCACTTGACATCTATGGCGAAAATGTCCCCAATAGAAAATAATAAGAATGAATATTTGGAGTAATATTTACTATTAGTAACTGAAATGGCGAGCGACGGAATTCTTCCCGTTGGGAAATTGGAAAATCTGAAAAAAAATTCTTAACTCAGACTATTAAAAAGAGAGAAGTCCAGGAAAAAGAGCACAAGGAACGAACATGCAGGAAAGGAGATTTTATACATTTAAAACTTCAATTAAGCCGGAAGGCAAACAGTTATTTTAATAATTAATGATTTAATTTAAAATAAGAAAATCTAGTATAGTAGCTAGATTAATTAATTGAAACGTAATTTTTATTTATTGTCTGAAAAAAGAAGAAAAAAAAAGAAAATCAAAATGTAAAATCTTAAATGGGATATAAAATGGATCAAATGATAAATAATTTTAATGAAACAAAAAAAGGCTTTCAGAAAAGAAAAATGTATTTTTAATAATTGCTCTTTCCTTTGAGTAGCTTTCAGATCTTACCAAGTTTTTGGTCATTTCATTTAAAAATTATGCTATTTCAGTGGTTGAGTTTCTTCTTCCATATCTTCCCATCACTTGTAAGATAAAATGTAGCTAAATCTTTTCATATTTTCTTACGGATCTTAAATAAATTTGCGTTTCTTCCAGAGATATCATATAATGTTACAGATATAGTATCTCTTTCTAAAAATCTTTCATTTTTCTTATTTTTTTTCTATTTCAATTGGAATCGGCTTAACTTGTCATTTGTGGTGGCTATTATTCTTTATGGTTTATGAATAGCTTCTATTTTTTCACTATTTTCTGATCATAATTAATTTTCCTAGCTTTATTAGGTCTTTCCGCTTTATTATAGCATTATTCATAAATCTTTATCTAGTTCTTCTATTTTCGTCTCATATTGTTCCTTCGAGTTGTTACATGGTGCATGTAGATCTAAATCCGTGGCGAGAATGAAGATTTAATGTTGAAGTAAATTTAATTCATTTTATAGTTCAAATTAGAACTGATTAATCTGAAAATCATTTTTTATTTATTTTTAATCTATTCTAAGGACTTGTTCTTTTGTTAGGTTACTACAATCATCATTTATAGTGAATTTCCTAACTCTGATCCTTTCTTCGTTATTTTTTTATTTTTTGGAGGTATTTTGTTTAGATAGTAGAGAGGTATTAGTGCTTGCTTACCTATCTTGAGAAATAGATTGCAATTATCTTATATAACCTTCTTCTCCTCTTTTGATTGAATAAAATCTTTTTCAAATCACTCTATTTTTTGATAATTTGTTGAATTGTATTTCTCAAATGTTTTAATTATATTTTTCTTAGCTCCATTATCAAATAAAATAAATAAAATAACTTAAAGTACCAGTGGATAACAAGGAAACATTTCTTTGAATATTGAGACGAAGACTAATAACAAAGTATAACAAGAAAAATAAGCTGATATGAATCCAAAAAAGTATCACTATAAAAGATGCTGGTAAATAAAATAAATTAAGAAAATAACAAAAAAACATAATAAAATATCTTTTTAAATATGATCTACTTAAATTGGCTAAATAAATAGAACTTTTTTTAACTTTTAATTTTTTTATATAAAAGTATAAAATTTATTTTAATAATGCAATATAATATTCTTTTAATTTTCAATCTTTTTAGCATTAAATTAAAAATATGTCAAAGTAAATATAATGAGAGGCATTTAAAGCACAATGTCCTTAGAGTGTCCTTAAAGCTTTTTAAGATATGATTATATGCTACAATTGTAGATATTTTGATTAATTTACTGAAATTTTGAATGAAATATCTTAGACTGAAAGATAATTTTATGAACTTATTTCAGTTCCAATATTTTAAGAATTTCCATAATTACGATAATTATAGCAAATTTTTACTATTTAGCAATAATTTACTTAATAAGGAGAAAAAGATCTCTTAGAAGTATTAGAACTACTTAAAAAACAAAAATATCAAGATTCCTCAAATTTATTAAAGAATCTAATGAGAAATTAATCTTAAGCTGCATTTAACTTATACTAATAATTGATATCTCTTGATTCTAATTTAGAATAATTTTTAACTAGAGATTAAGTATTTTGCTTAAAAGCTCCTGATTAAATAAGAATTGAAGTTTAAAAAGTTATTGAGATTTTGAGCCTTTAGATGAATAAATAAACAGACTAGCAACAACAAGAAAATATAATTTAATTTAAAGAATTTTGCTAAGTAATTTAATTTGAAAGCGATTAAATATTTTAGGAACTTTATGATTAATTTATCTCTAAAAATTAGCTTTTCTCTTAAATTGAAAAACCTAAAAGCTGCTAATAATAAAATTTAGAAAGTCTTACTGAAATTTTCAAAATTCTAAACATTGGAAATAAAAAACTAACAATTAGTGATTTTACAAGTGTTCATGTTGGTCTGGAAATGAATAAATTAGAAACTGATATAATTGATAATTATGGAAATGAAATAGATTTTTCTCTTGATGAGCTTTAAATTTTACTATTTGATTACATTAAAAGAAAATTAAGTTTTTCTAAGTTAGTAACTGCTTTTTCAAAATAAAATAGTTAAACCCCCTTCACAAGACTTTAATTTTTCCAGTTTCTAATGAAAAATTCAGATAAATGGCTACGTATTATGCTGTGTATAGCATGTTCTCAGTTTATGCCAATTCCTTTACTAGCATACGAAGTAGATTTATAAACTAACTAGATGAAACATAAAATTCATACTGAGTTGTTTTATATTTTTGAGAAGTATTAATCTATTTTTACTTTTAAGTTACAAGTAAATCCTAATAAAGGTCCTATTGGTTGTACTTCTTTAATTAACTAAGTTTTTAACAGAAATTTTGAAAAACATAATAATAGATTAACTAACTATGGAACCATCGAAATCTAGTTTGACTAAAACTTTGCATCTCCAATGTGTATCCCAGTAGCAGATGGACATGGATATTAATAATTAGAAATATTAGAAAAATGCTATAGTCTCTTTGATATTTTCATTATTCATGTTCTAAACAATGAAGGAGATAAAGCTCTTCTATAAGACTAAATAGAAAAAATAAAGTAAATAAAGTAAGATTCTCTAATAATAGTTATAGAGCATAATCTAATCTTTAGTTAAGAAATTATTAAAATAACTTCTTAAAGTCAAAATATTTATTAAATATAGATAAGCTAATATTAAAAAATGGAAGAGTAAGCTAAAATAAACCTTAAAGATAGAGTTTATGATTTAATCCTATAAAAAATATAAAACTATTAATAGTTTATAGGAGACTATAACGTTAGAATTAATTCAATGCAAGCATTTTATAATATTATTAAAGCTAGTAACTAATAATGTCAGGATATTGAAAAAAGCTTCGAATTAATCAATAAATTTATGACAGAAACTAAGAAATTTCTAAATGAATGTAAAGAGGAAGGATTCTTGCCATGTAATAGTATAATGGATAAAATCTCTAAAATAATAATCTAATAAAACAAAGAAATTGAAGTTGAACAGTCTTAATGGGATTAAGTTCAGTAGAATTTAGAGATTTAAAAAAATTAATTAAAGGTACAAGAACAAACTTAAATAGTTAAAATACTGATGGAGATTATTGGTAATGAAAATTTTATAGGAATAGCTTCTATAATATCTAAGTTATTAAAAGGAATTATAGATAAATAAATTTAACCACTATATGAAGAAAGAACTTAATATAGAGCTGATTTGTAATAAGAAAATATATCTATTGAAAATAAATAATTAATCATTCAAAAAATGAAAGAAGTAACTGCTAAGATCGATTAAAAACTTTTCAGTTTGGAGTTTGTTATTCGAGAACTATATTATCTAGGATAATATTCTTAAGTTTCTACAAATTAAATTAATATAGGAGAGGAATCGAAAACTTCTTATTTTGAACTGGCAAAACTATAAATAAACTAAGGATAGCCATTTGAAATAATAGATGGTAATAACTTATAGTTTATATCAGATGTATATAATATCATACATTAAGATGATTAAGATTAAGTTCTTGTAGTAAGTGTTATAGGTCCTCAATCCTCAGGAAAGTCACTTCTACTTAACTTCTTGTTTGGTACATAGTTTTTATCTTCTGCTGGTAGATGTACAAAAGGAGTTTATGCCTCTTTGATAACAATAAGTAATAATTAAAACTCTGCTTATAAGAAAATATTATTACTTGATACTGAAGGAATTTTATCTGCAGAAGGAAGAGATGAATAGTTTGATAGAAGAATAGTATTCTATATAATGTGTGTATCTCATGTTATACTTATATGTAATAAGGGAGAAATGAATAAACAAATGGCTGAAGTAATAAAGCTAGCTATTGATGCGTTTTCAACTCTTAAAGAAAATGTTATAGAATAGCCAAGTGTAAACATCATAATGAATATGTAAGCTTAAATAAATGAGTTTGCTATGGAAGAGAGCATTAAAGGTATAAGTTAGGCTATCTTAGAAATAGAAAAAAAACGGAGTGGAAATTAGCAAATGCAAAGCTAAAAGCCAAAGTAAATATTTAAAATAACAAAAGAAAATGTTTTTATCCTACCTTTTGCATTTGACAGATCAGGTGAGGGAAATTTATTAGTTAATTAACCATCTTTCGAATTTTCTAAAAAGTTAGAACCTCTAAGAAAAAAAATATTACAAATAACTGATTAATTAAAATTAAATATAGGAGGACATTTTACTGTGCAAGAGTGGTTTAAATTCGCTAGTAAACATTGAGATTTTACATAAGTTTTTAAAGATATAGTAGAATACTCAAATATGGATGAAAAAAGTTAAGATAAAAATGTAATTTTTTAATTAAACTTATTAGTTTCATAAAATTTAGAGAATAAGTTTGAATAGAACAAATAAGAATTATCTAGCATTATCTAGTAATAATTATAAACATATGTAGAAGAGAAAATACTTATAATTTAACCTAATTTTAAAGGTATCAATTAGTCAATAAATGAAAAATATGAATAAATAAAATAGAAAATTTTGAAGGAATTTAATGAATACTGCTAGAAATAGAATATATCCTAATTATTGAGAGATAGAAAGAGATCATTATTCATAAGATAACTTCATTACTGAAATTGGTAATGGAACTTATATAGTAACGAAAAAATAGCTCACTTCATTGATCAAAAATTAAAAGAATTGGGCGATGCAAGACTAGGAAAAAAAATTCAAGAGGCTTTACAATAAAATTAGTAATATACAAAAAATGAAGCAGATAACCGATTTAACATGGTTTGAAATGAGTTCGAAGATGAAATGAAATAAAATATGAAATCTTCTTAATCTACATTTGAGGAAATATTATGATTGATTCATGATTTATATTAGAACGATTTATCAGGAAATGTTCATTAGAACATTAAATAAGTTAAGGATTATATATAAAATTATAGAAATCTAAAAAGAAATTTCTTATTATAATAGTTATAAGATCCAGAATTAAAGGACAGTTTCTTCTATTTTAGTGGAAGTAATAGTAAGAATAACATTGAGAAAATTTAAGCATTTTAAGAGAAAGAAAATACTTATCTTGAAAAATTTTCTAGGGATTTTTTGAGTGATTAAAGGCCTAAAACTAAATCTAAATGAATTAAATTCATTAAGGAGAGATTCTGCTTTGATTACTTAGTTAAAAATTTAAAAGATGCTGTTTTAAATTATAAATACTTTATTACAAGAGAGACAGATGAAAAAATTATAAATAAATTGTTTAAAGAACTAGAAGAAGAATCTCAATAGTTCTAAATAAATTGCTATCCTCTAATCTAGAAAATAAAATAAATAGATTAAACTTTATTTGATTTTAAATAGGTCAAGAAAGAGGAATAAAATAATGAACTAGGATCTAAAAGAGAAATAAAGGAGCTAATTAATATGTTTGTATATGATATTTATGTTAATATTGCTAATTATTTTTAATATCAGGATTCGCATGTTAGTTTTGGAACTTTTCAAAAAAGAAATTATAAATTTTATTAGTCAAATTCTATTAATATAGTCTACTAGAATAATAAAAATAAAATGAAGTTTGAAAAATAACGCTAAATTCAGCTTTTATTTAGTTAGTCTTTTTTAAATTAGTAGAATGAAAACTTGTAGAGATATTTTAGATTTATTGAAGCTCCTCATAAAAGGATAATAAATGATCAGGGGTAAGAATGTAGGTAAGCGATATAATATTTTCATTAAAAAGTTGACTGGAATAAAATTCTGGCAGAAATAGAATTAAAAGTTATAGAAAATTTAAAGATAGATAGATAAGTTAATAGTGGAGAAAATATTTTAGGTTTAATAGAAGAATTGAAAAAATAAAAATCATACTATAAAAACTGTTTTTCTGAAATTACTTAATGACTGGTATAATAAATTTCAGAAAGTGTAATTCATATCATTTATTATTTTGAAAAAGAACTTGAACCTTTCTGCTTAGAAATATCTGAAAAGGGAATAAATTTTCTGCATCTTGTTGCATAAACATAACTGACAGTTTTAGCTTAATAGATAGAACTTAATAAAGAATATTATCTTTTAGAAATTTTAAATAATTCTAAAGAATTGCAAAGATAACGATTTATAGCAAGACTTATCAGTAATAGTTGAACAAGTGACTAAAAACTTACTTAGTAACTTTCTTGGTATCTTTAAAAAGAATATATAGAAGAAAAAATTAATAAAATAATATATGATTTCAAAAATAAATTGAAAGTAGTAAAAATACGCTCGCTTAAAAATATTGAGATTGCTAACTATATAGAAAATCTAATTTTTGAAAAAAGTTAATAAAATTCTAAATCATAAATAATGAAACAGTTAGTAAATTAAATTACAGATGAAGAAGTAATTATGTTTTATGTAGATCCATAAAAATAATTTAAGAATATTTATTCATAATGATTTTTTACCTAAATTCTTTTAGAAACTATAGATCCTTTAATGTAGGAAATGAAATAAGAAATTTAAATTCTAGTTTAAATTCTTTAAGAATTTGGTGAGCTAGTAAGATAAAGATGCTTAGTCCCTACAAGTGAATTTTTTAACTGAAATTTCAGTCAGATAAAGTTAGAAGATCAATAAAAAGAAAAATATCAGAATAAAATTATAGCTAAAAGTCAAAAAGCAGCTTGTTAATATTTTATTGCCTTTATATAGAAAACGTGATAACAAAACCAAAATATAATTATTGATGATGTATAAATAACTTAAAATTAGAACTATATTTTACCATTACCTTCTGAATTAATAGAAAAAAAAGATATTAATGAGAGATTTATTTAGTTAATAGCTTAATTTCTAAATGATAAGCAAATTACTAATCTTAGCTATTTTTTGGATAATCTAAATAGGTAAATTACAGTAAATAATATTTTATAAGAAATGTGATATAGCATTAAGGTTTAAATAAAGACAATTGTATAAGAAAATCTTGGTAATTATGCAGTACAATCAGAAGGTTGTGATGAGTTCTGTATAATGTGCAGAAGGATATGTGATACTACTCATCCAGTTGATTAACCTTTGTAAGAAAGAAACCATGGATGTATTAGTGGTCATCAAATATTAGGTTTTGGAGGAAATCGTTTTAAAGGATCTAATTTCTCTTTGACTATCTGTTGTAATGAACTAAAAGATAACAATCAAATTTATTTTTAAAATTAAAATATGTAATGAGCAAGCTTTAAATAATAGCAAAATAACTGAATATTTAATACCTTTTAAGAAGCTCAAGATAATTATTGGAAAAATAAAAGCATTTAAATTTGAAATTATTTTGGTGGTAGAATTTGCTAATACTATAAAAAAAATAAAATAATTTAAATAGCATTTATAAAAGCATACTAAAAATTACTTCCTGGTAATCCACTTCAAACGCATTACATTCTTATGCTTGATAGAAGTGATTCAATGTAGGGGATCAAATGATAAAATTTGGTGACTTGGGTAACCGAATTCTTTAAAAAATTTTCAGAAAATAGTTTGCTTTCTTTCTGTTCTAAAGTCACAATTATAGCTTTCGACAATATTGTAAGTTAAATATGCTCCTATTAATCTCCAAATATAAATTTAATATTAGGAATATAATATACTGGAGGCCAGAAAAATTATGATCTCTCGTTTTAAATGGCATATTAGAAGATTAAATTATCTAATTTTGATAAACATATGCTTATAATGATTTCAGATGGTTATGAAACAGTTCAATAAGATACTCTTAATAGCATTAAGAAATTTTAGCAATAAAAGAGAAATCTTTAATTTGTTGCTATTGACTACGGAGAATAAAATTCGACTTAGTTGCAATAAATAACTCAAATATTGAATGGCCAAATTAAAAATATTGTTGATCCTGAAATACAATTTTCTGAAAGCTTAGAGATAATTCCACAAATATATAAATCATAATGACTTAAAAAAGAATTAACTATTTAAAAAACTAAACATTTTTATCTTAATAATAATCTTAAATCTTTCATAGTTTAATTGTTTAATTTTAAATTTTTCTATTTATAAATTTAGACATTCAATTTTAAGTGAAAGAAATAAAACTTCTAGCTTACTAAAACAAAAAACTATCTTTAACTTTTTATAAATAAAAGCTTAATCAAAAATATAAGAATATTAAAAATTAGAACATATATTCAAACGAAGAAAGTTTATATCTTTAAATGGTAAAACAAAAATTTAAGTTTCTTATTAATTTTATTTTAAAATAAACTTAAATATAACTATAATAAAGCTATTTTTCTAGTAAATGTAAGAGAAATATGTTTAATTCAATTTAAATTGTTTGGCAATGGCAATCAAAGTCCCCGTTTAAAAGAAGCTTTAAAGTTAGAATTTTCTTGCTTGAATCCAATCATAATACCCTTGAATCTTGTTCCTCTTGTCTTTCTTCTCACACCTTATTTAGTTCTTACTCCTACTCCAAGTTTTTTAGGTTCGAGATTCGATTTTTCCTGTAAGCTTCCCCATTTTATCTACATTAGTCTTCATTTTTCTTTTCTTTACTTTAGTGATATTTGAACTTGTCTCTTCCAAGATTTCTCCTTGATTTTCTGGAACGCTGCACATTGTCTTCATAGATGTCATTAGCTCTTGCAATGATGGCACAGATTTCGTTGGGTACTTGTTGCATTTCCAATTTAATTTTCTTTTCTATTTCCATCCTATTGTAATTTAGATTCTACTCCAGTAGATTCTACTGTCTTTGGAGGTTTCTCTGACTATGTAATTGTTTTCGATCTGTGTACTTAGGAGCTCGTCTAACTGAATTACTCTTGCTAGTAATTCCAAAGAGCATAAAGTTCCCTCTCCTAGTTTGCCATCCTGATGTCTTGAGTATCTTACAGTCCATGCTGGATTTGTTTGGCTAGTTTCTCGTTCTCCTTCCTTTGCTTTCTAACCTCTTCCTGAAGGTTGAGTACCCCTTGATGAGCTACTCCATGCTCATCTGGCCAGAAGGATTAAATAGAGAAACTTCCTGATATAGAGCAGATTCAGTTTATTTCTAGGTTTTTCTTTTGACGTAGGTGTTTTCTCATGTGTTTTTTTCTGGATTTATTTTCGCTCCTCGTAGTTGGTTTATTTCTCGGATAATTAAGTCTATTAAGAAAAAACTTAGGGTTATTAAGAAGACGACTATTGAGAAATAGCTTTCGGTTCTTCTCCTACTACGAGGAGGCGGTAAGAAACCCTTTCTGAAATTTAATTCCATTTTTATAATGTAAATGAAAGAAAAGTTAAACATCATTATCTGTGCATAAAAATTAAATCAAATGATAATTATAGAATTAGAAAATTTCTATTTAGATATCTTACATGCGGATACAATACCATAACTCAATAGATTAGGACAATAAAAGAAAATCAGTTTGCTAGAAACAGTAAAAATCAAAAAAAATTAGTGGTAGAAGAGTAAAAATTATGAAAAAAAAAAGAAAAAGAAAGCAAGCAATATAAGAGAAATTCATATCAAAGATAAATTTTATATTAAGCAGTGACATATGGTAGTAATAAAGACTAATTAAGAATATTGAATACGACATTCAGTATTTTTGGAATCTGAATATTTATATTATTACTATTTATATTTGGACCCTATTTAAGAAAACTGGAACACTTATTTCAAGATTAAAGAATAATTTTTAATAAGCAGATTCTCCATTTGAAGAAGCTGACGTGACTTATTGGATAGCTAGAATGACAACAAGAAGTATGAGAAAACTTTTAAATGTTAATATTGAAAGAGCTGCTTCCACTGAGGTGCTACGCGCTCTATAATCATCTTTATCTATTTATTATTTATTTTTTTACTTAAAATTTAAATAATGTTTATTTCTCATGGCTTTTCAGCCAGTTCCAGTGCCTTTTTTATCAATATTGTATTCTTCAGCAATTCTTTTATGAGATCCTTTAAAAATTTAAAGTTGAGATAAAGGAAAAAATTTTTTGTTAAAATAATTCTTTGTATCTTTACGTTTGAGATAATACTTTTCCAAAAAATATAATTGCTTTGAGCTCCTTTAAAGTAATACAATTTAAAAATAATCGATAAATTATCTTAATTATTATAATAGTAAACAATATTTATTAATTAATATCTGAAATCTAGATACTATTTATTTTCCAATAAGATCTTTGTGCTTTTATTATTAACAAACATTTTTATAAAATTTGTATTGTTAAGTTTATCGCTGTTGTTAATTACTCTAATAAATCCTTTATGCTATTTAAATCTAAAGTAAAATCATTAATAGAAATTAGTAAATAATTACAATCAAGAATTTATTATCTAACTTAATAGATATTTTATAAGTTCTTTAAAAAGCTCTCAACATTATGAATGAAATCCGAAGAAATCCCTTATTTAAAATATGTCTATATTCCTTAAAGTGTTGATGAATAGATAATAATAATAATAGTAAACTAAATGTTAAAAAAATGTTTTGGCATATTCTGGACTTTCAACCAGTTCCTGCCGCCATTTTTTTGACTCGGATGGATACCGCGACCATTTTTTTTATGTGGATGGTTACCACTGATTGCTTTCAAAAGAGCGCATAGGCAGTTTTTATTTGTATATTCCTGTTGGAGTTATCCATAGAAAATTCAATGCTCTTCATGTTCTTTATTATACCTTTTCATTTAATTTTTTTCATTCTCAGCATCTTCTTAATAAGTGGTAATTGGATTGGCAATATCAACATTATTTTTTAATCTTCTTTTGACTAATATGTTTTTTAAATAGCTTATTTTCAATATTTTCTAGTCTTTTAATTAAGTTATTATCATATCTAATTTCTTTCTGTTCTTAAACACTTTATAATGGAGTGAAAGTTTTTTCGATTTCCATCTTTGATGTACGTTAAGATTTTTATTGCGATTACATTCAAAGTTGTTCTTCCGTTATTACCTTGTTTTCTATTAGCTGATTCTTAAGGATTTCCATTTCATTATTTTGCACGTCAATGTTTGTTGTAAGTTCCCGTATTAATAAGTCTTAATTATATATTGTTTCTTCGTATCGGGATATAATTTTTTACATTTGTTCGATCTTTTGTCGTAGTTCCTCTGAAATATCTGATTTAAATTCCTCAGCTTGCAAAGTTCCGATCATTATTTTACCTTATGAGTCGGAACTTGATTCTTCTTATTGTTTTGCTTTTTATCGAAGAACTTAAGCAGCCTTTTTCCGAGCATTTCTTATTTGATTTTTATTTAATCTAATGTTCTGCTCCATCTTTTTTTTTTTGTTGATGAATAGATTAGTAAAATTCTTCATATCTTTAAAATTCTAGTCTTCACAAAAGATAAAAAATAAGTAATCATATGTAGCATAATAAAATTTATACCTCATAATTTAGTTGCTCTTAAATTTTATTTTTAGTTAATTAATTATATATTGTTATATTTCTAAGCTTATTTTTAAATAATAGCATTTCTACATTATATGCTTTTTATAAAAAATAAAATTCCTTTATTTAGCATGTGATTATATTTACATGCGTTTCTACTCTATTGATTCATAAATTTTCATGATATTTGAGGTTCTTTTTTATTTAAGTAAATATATTTCTAAAACTCTGAAATATTTCTAAGTTATCAAATTATAAATTTATAAATTAATGAGACTTTATTTAAAAATAACTTTATTTATTAATACTATTTATGATATTTTTATAGAAGTAAACTCTAATTAATTATTCTTAAGTCCTTATCTAAGCAAAATTTAAATAAACTTTTATAAATTATCAAACTCTGTTAATATTCTCTTTTTAAATTAATTCTAAATCTGTTAAAAGCATTTCAATACTTATTCAATATTTCATCTTTTCAAATGGATAATTTTTTTTTCTGAGCTAACTTGAAAATTGTATAAAAAATATAATTTTTAAATAAGCATACCTTTTAAATAGCCAATTACATAATTTAGCTTTGAAGAATAATTTCTAAAATTAATCTTTTAACTGAAATAAATTATAAAATATATAAATATTTTAAATTTATTTGATTAAGTTTCAAGGCTTATTTTTATCTTGATTTAAATTATACATTAAATCAATTTTACAGTATTTAATCTTCTATGAATTTCTTTAGTTTAACTAAGAAATATCTCGACTATTATAAAAGGTTAGTAATGTTTTATTATGCTTGCCTCAAAAAGTAATAATAATTTAAGTTTTGTTTATTGAATTTAATTTTCTTCGTTTTACTTTAATTACCATAGATAAAATGTAATATAAATATTTGATTAAACTAATAATGGAGGGTGGCAGATAATAAATTTATTTATATTAGCATATATTTAAAAAAAATCAGCTAAATCAAGCTAAGTTATATCCAAATAACTAATTTTATTTTCCTAAATTATAATCAATCAATAAACTTTATTTAGGTCCTTCCTTTAATAAAAATAAGAATACTAGAACAAACACTATTAATTGCAATCTATCAAAGAAATTGCTATATAATTATTATAAAAGATTTTGCAATCTTTTCGAGTTACTGCACTAAAAGCTGAAAATATTTAAATATTATAAATCAATATTTAGATATAACTTTATTTTACTTACTCTTATTAGAAAGTATTATTTTCGATTCTGTTTAAGTATAAAACATATAGAATGAAATTAATAATTATTTTGCCTATATTTAATATTAAAATAAATAAATTGCCAACATTTTATAAACTTACATTTATAATTTCAGTATGCTTAATACTAAATAAGTTTCATTTTTATAAAACTATTTAATTTATTTTTAATTTTCAATTTAAAAAATACCTGCTTAGATTTTAATTAATTCTTTAATGTTATAGAAGATAAAATGAATTTTAAATTTTTTTTAACTTTTTATTCAATAAAAATCTTTATTTCAAGGTGAATTGAAAGTAAGCATTATCAATACAAATGGATCAAAAAACACAAGCATTTTTAAATCATCATTTTTTATTTATTTTTACTTAATAGATTTTTTTTTATTTATGATTAATTATACTCTGTTGATATTTTTTTTAATGTAAAGCAAAAATTTTAATTTAAAAAGCAATTTACTTTAAAAAATCTTCAATATAACTATAAATTTATATTTTTTTCTATTTTATATTAATATTTTCTTAATTTTTTCTAAACTAAAATGATTATTTTCTTAATTTCTTTAAACTAAACATTCTTTTAAAAGTAAAATTTATTCTCAATCTAATTAAATATTTGTGAATATCATAATTAAACATTTTTTTATTTATTTTGCTATTTTAAAATTAAGCATAGATTAACGTAACAAAATCTCAAGATTTAAAAATATGTTTATGAGCTGAAATGTTTAGAAGGGCAGCAAATTGCTCAAAAAATATTTTAAATTAAAATAATAAATGCATATATAATTGCAATTGTACTGAAAAATTTAGTGTTAAAATAGAGTTATTTTTATATTATTTTATTTAAAATAATTTTAATTTTTCTTTAAATATGGATAAATAATTTTAATTGGTATTAAATGTATAGAAAAAACTTTAAAAATGCAGATTTCAAAATCTCTTCTCAATTATAGTCGTTGTTTCACTTCCTAAGTCATTTTTTGTACGTTGTAGATTTGCAAAAATATTATTCCCATTTTGATAAGACTAAATATTAGTTTGTTAATTTGCCATTATAAATTTAAATAAAAAAGAGTTTTTTATGACTTCAATTACAAGAATTTATTCATTTATTATCAATGTTAGTAAATTTTTTTAATTTCGCCTCTATCTCATCATTTTTCAATACTCTTATCATCTTTTCATCTTTAATTATTTTGCTTCTTTTTCTATAAATTCTTATTTGAAGTTGAAACATTTTTATCTTCGGTTCCACAAAAGCTATCTAATAATTGTAGTACTTCATCTCTTAGTTTTTATTTAGTTTTTATTTTATTTTCTTTCTTCTTCTGTAATTCTTGCTTAATTTTTTCTTTCTCTTTTTTCGTTAAGCCGTTAGGGTTTCTTTACTACTCAATTCTATCTGTTTTTATTGCTAGTTTAATGATTGATTTTTCTGGTTTTTTAAATGATTTAGAAGGCATTCAGTCTTTTCTTTTAAGCTATGAGATCTGATTATATTTCTTCCATTAAATTCAATTTCTCTGATAATTTTTTGTATTTATTTACTTCTTGACATCTTCCTTGAGGTCGTGTATTTTTAATTTGCTAATAAATTTTTTTAATTTCTTTTGTGATGAAAACATCGATTTCATAAAACATTATATTTTTAGCCTGTTTACTTGTTTACACTTCACAGATAGGAATCTCGATTTGATGAGCAACCTTTTAATGCCCTTTTTCTTATCCTAGCCTATTTAATAAATTGTAAGCTCTTACTTTTTTGGAGCCGCAATATCCCTATCCAAGTTTTAACGCCTTACTTTATATTAAAAAATTTTAATTTTAATTTTATATGTTTATAAATTAAATTTTCCAAAATTCTAAAGATTTTTATAAGTTTTAGATTTAAAATAAAGTTTTAAAGAAATTTAAAAAAGCGATAGCAATATTTTATAAACATTCTTAAAATATTGAGAATAATTTTTAATTTAAGTCACTAGCGAAAAAGGCAATTGTAATATAAATAATTTTTTTAATCAATTAAATAAAAATTTATTTATATTTAATGCTATAAATTAGTAAACCAATCTAGAATAAATAAACTATAAATAGGACTTTTCTCAAAAATAATACGTATAAAAAAATGATTAGCTTTAATAATAGTATACTCTCAATAATGAAAATTTATAATTTTATGTAACTGATAACAGAAAAAGACTATAAACTCAAAATTAATACTTAAAAAATTATTTCTCACTATATTAAAAAATAATTAATTTAAATAGGATGGATCTTGCCTCTAAATGTTATGAGAAGAATTTCCCAAAGATGGACTGACTGAGAAGCAAGTTTTCTTAATGTTGCACGAGACTAATCTTTTCATTGTGGATTGGAAATATACCTGTAATTGCAAGTTGGCGTCCTGTGCTTTGGAGAATTAGAACCACAACCTTGCCCACAATTAGAAGAGAAAACGTTATGAGAATATTGGGATTTAAAGAGACTTAAAAATTGCATTTTTAAAAAGATGTGCCCTATTGAAAGGCTACTCATTCTATAATAACATTTTTTTTTAAGATAATTTTAACGAAATTATATAAGTTTATATAAAGAAACCATTAAATTTCTTAACAAAAATATGATAAATATAGCTTTTAGGTTATATTTAGGATAATTAAAAGGAGTTTTATCTTTGGTTCATTGACGATTTGATTTTAACTTGATATTAGAGCTAAAAAATTATAGAGAAATTTCAATATTTTTATATTAATGAAATTCTTAAGTTTTCAAAATAGAAAGAAGTTTACAAAAGAGTAAATAATTAAAAATGCTAATTCTTAAAAAATTAAGAATCATACAAACTTCTCAAATAATTATTGATTATAAAATATTAAGGATTTTAATTTTGCTTTAGATATGTATTCCAGTAAAATTCCAATTAATATCAATAAAATTATAATAAAAAGAGGAACTTTTTTTATTCTTTAGATATTCAAATCATTGACGACTTAAAGATTAAATTTTTTTTATTAGTAAATCTACCGAAGTAAATAAATAAAGATGCTAAAAGATCAGATCTTTGCTTACTTAAATTTTGGTGAAGAATTACTATAAAATTTGCTTTAGATAATAATCCAGACATTCTTTCAATAAATGAAACCTGAACTTAATAAGCATAGCAGTAGAATTCCTACTATTCTTTGTCGAATAAATAAATCTCTCATTAAAATTATTTTTCTTTTAATTCAAAAGGTAATGGTAAAATCCAGTTCTAATTTTTTTTATTTATAAAATAAAGAAAATAATAATGGAATTAATATAAATTGATAATTAAAATAAAAATTTTTAGTTAAGGAAGTGATAAATTTTTAGTGGATAATATTTAAGAAAAATACTAAAAAGAAGTCAAGCATTATAAATAAGATTAAAAAAATGATGCTAAAAAAGAAAAAAAATTAATAATGTAAAAAGATTAATTTTAAATTAAAAAATTAAACAAAAACTGAAAAAAAAGAATGGAAAAATATTATAATCGTAGGAAATTGATAAAAATTAAACGATGAAAAAAGTTGTAAATATTATTATTAGAAATTGATAAAAATTTAATGATAAATAAATAATAAATAAAGATGCCTAGAGCTCGTACCATCTCGTTGGAGCGCAACTCTTTCAATATTTTTTTAAGTATCCTCATACACCTTGTTAAAATTCTAGTCGTCTGTCTAATCACGTCAGCTTCTCCAAATGGAGAATCTACTTATTAAAAATTATTTTTGATTCTTGAGCCAATTACTCCAGTCTTCTTGAGAAATATCAAAATAAGAATTAGTATTAAGTCATTAACAGTGCTCAAGTCAAACTTTCAAACTGCTAGCGAGAACTCTCGGAAAAGTTAGGCTTGTCTCTTCCAAGCTTTTCCATCATTCTACGTGGTGGTATCAAGTGCGAGATTACTCGCAATGCAGTAGTCACTACACCAGATTACCTTCCAGTTCTTCCAACCGTGATCGTCATCCATTTTATTTTTATTATATATAAAAAATAAATAGGGAGGAACATCCTCCAACTAAAACTGACTTTAACTCTGGTACCCCCGGATATACCCCATAGATAAAGAACCAAACAAGAGAAGAGAAGACAAGATCGAAGTGGCATCAAGTTGCATTAATAATGAAAGATGCCAGATACTAAAGACTCTAAGGGTAGAATTCCGATCACAGCCCTATATAAAACAAAGCTCACAAGAGAATGCTAGCATAATGGAAGATTTCAGCAAGGATTTTTTTAACTTTAAAAATTTTTATTAAAAAGCTGCGCATTATTGAGGTGTTACGTGCTCTATAATCTCATTTATTTATAATAAAAATATTAAAAAAAATTAGATTTTAATTATTTTTAAGTTATATAGCAACAACTTAATGTTGTAAAAAGCTTAAAAATTTTTACATAAATAAAAAGCCCTTCAAAGAAAGATAAAAATCTACATAATATATGATAAATAAAGTAAAAAAAATGGGAGAAATCTTAATTTAATAAAACTTAAAATATTAGAAAAGAAAGTGTAAAATTTATAGAAGTATCTATAAGCTAAATTATTTCTTATTTTTAATTTTATTTTAAATATTTTAAACATTGTTATGTAAGATAGTCCCTTTCTTAATGACTACTAGTAAGTCTTGCTATAAATTTTTATCTTTGCAATTCCTTAGAATTATTTAAAATTTCTAAAGGATAATATTCTTTATTAAGCTCTATCTATTAAGCTAAAACTGTCAGTTATGTTTATGCAACAAGATGCAGAAAATTTATTCCTTTTTCAGATATTTCTAAGCAGAAAGGTTCAAACTCCTTATTAAGTTTATAAATGATACGAATTACACTTTCTGAAATTTATTATACCAGTCATTAAGTAATTTCAGAAAAGCAATTTTTATATTATAATTTTTATTTTTTCAATTCTTCTATTAAACCTAAAATATTTTCTCCACTATTAACTTATCTATCTATCTTTAAATTTTCTATAACTTTTAATTCTATTTCTGCCAGAATTTTATTCCAGTCAACTTTTTAATGAAAATATTATATCGCTTACCTACATTCTTACCCCTGATCATTTATTATCCTTTTATGAGGAGCTTCAATAAATCTAAAATATCTCTACAAGTTTTCATTCTACTAATTTAAAAAAGACTAACTAAATAAAAGCTGAATTTAGCGTTATTTTTCAAACTTCATTTTATTTTTATTATTCTAGTAGACTATATTAATAGAATTTGACTAATAAAATTTATAATTTCTTTTTTGAAAAGTTCCAAAACTGACATGCGAATCCTGATATTAAAAATAATTAGCAATATTAACATAAATATCATATACAAACATATTAATTAGCTCCTTTATTTCTCTTTTAGATCCTAGTTCATTATTTTATTCCTCTTTCTTGACCTATTTAAAATCAAATAAAGTTTAATCTATTTATTTTATTTTCTAGATTAGAGGATAGCAATTTATTTAGAACTATTGAGATTCTTCTTCTAGTTCTTTAAACAATTTATTTATAATTTTTTCATCTGTCTCTCTTGTAATAAAGTATTTATAATTTAAAACAGCATCTTTTAAATTTTTAACTAAGTAATCAAAGCAGAATCTCTCCTTAATGAATTTAATTCATTTAGATTTAGTTTTAGGCCTTTAATCACTCAAAAAATCCCTAGAAAATTTTTCAAGATAAGTATTTTCTTTCTCTTAAAATGCTTAAATTTTCTCAATGTTATTCTTACTATTACTTCCACTAAAATAGAAGAAACTGTCCTTTAATTCTGGATCTTATAACTATTATAATAAGAAATTTCTTTTTAGATTTCTATAATTTTATATATAATCCTTAACTTATTTAATGTTCTAATGAACATTTCCTGATAAATCGTTCTAATATAAATCATGAATCAATCATAATATTTCCTCAAATGTAGATTAAGAAGATTTCATATTTTATTTCATTTCATCTTCAAGCTCATTTCAAATTATGCTAAATCGGTTATCTGCTTCATTTTTTGTATATTACTAATTTTATTGTAAAGCCTCTTGAATTTTATTTCCAAGTATTGAATCTTATTCTTTTAATTTTTGATCAATGAAGTGAGCTATTTTTTCGTTACTAAATAAGCTTCATTACTAATTTCAGTACTGAAGTTATTTTGTGAATAATGATCTCTTTCTATCTCTCAATAATTAGGATATATTCTATTTCTAGCAGTATTCATTAAATTCCTTCTAAATGTTCTATTTTATTTGTTCATATTTTTCATTTATTGACTAATTGATACCTTTAAAAATAGGTTAAATTTTAAGTATTTTCTCTTCTACATATGTTTATAATTATTACTAGATAATGCTAGATAATTCTTATTTGTTCTATTCAAACTTATTCTCTAAATTTTATGAAACTAATAAGTTATATTAAAAAGATAAATTTTAATCTTGAATTTTTTATTCCATATTTGGATATTCTACTATATCTTTATATGTTTGTGTAAAATCTCAATGTTTACAAGAAAATTTAAACCACTCTTTTAAAGTAAAACGCCCTACTATATTATGATTTAATTAATCAATTATTTGTAATAAATGTTTTTTTAAAGGTTCAAGCTTCTTAGTAAATTCTAAAGATGGTTAATTACTTTATAAATTTTCTTAATCTGATCTATCAAATGCAAAAGGTAAATAAAATACATTTTCATTTGTTATTTTAAATATTTACTTTGGATTTTAGCTTGATAAATGTTAATTTCCACTCTGATTTTTTTCTATTTCTAAGATAGATTAACTAATATATTTAATGCTCTCCTGCATAGCAAACTCATTTATTTAAGATTACATATTCATAATGACGTTTACGCTTGGTTATTATATAACATTTTCTTTAAGAGTCGAAAATGTTTTGAAAGCAAGTTTTAATAAATCAGCAATTTGCTTGCTCATTTCTCCTTTATTACAAATAAGTATAACATGAGAAACACACATTATATAGAATACTAGTCTAATGTCAAACTATTAATCTCTTCCTTCTGCAGATAAAATTCCTTCAGTATCAAGTATCAATATTTTCTTATAAGGAGAGTTTTAAATATTTTCAATTGTTACCAAAGAGGCTTAAATTCCTCTTGTGCATCTTTAAGCAGATGATGGAAATTATGTACCAAATAAAAAGTTAAGCAGTAGTGATTTTCCTGAGGATTGAGGACCAATAGCACTTACTACAAGAACTTAATCTTAATCTTCTTTAAATAATATGTCAAAAACATCTTTTATAAACTTTAAATTATAACCATCAATTAGTTAAAATGGTTAAACTTAATTTATCTATTATTAAACCAATTATAAATAATATTTTTAAGATTCCTATCTAATATTAATTTAATTCTGAGAAATTTAAGAATATTTTCCAAGGAGATAAAGTTCTCGAATTACCAAATCTAAACTAAAAATTTTTTGATCTATCAAAGCTGATATTTCTTTTAGTTTACTTTGGTAATCTAATTTTAACTCGATAGAAACGCTTTCTTATTACAAAAGGTATCTATATGAATCTCTCTATTGAAAAAGTGCCTGAAATTGTTCTTATTGAATATTTTATAAACGAATGTAAATTAGAGAGGCAACATTAAAAAAAAAGCCACTATCAATAATTTATTTTAGAATTTTAACAATCTAGGATTACTTTGTAGCAGAAAGAATCTTCTTACATTGCTATAATTTTTATATGAGTAAATAATCATCTAGTTTAGATTCAAAAGATTAATTTATCTATAGATTACGTATCTATTAAATTTAATCAAAGTAAAAATTACAAGGCAAAACCTCTTAAAGAAAACTAATTATCTCTTAAAAAAGAAAACTAATGCTATAATATTTCATTTATAAAAAGAGTAAATAAATTAGAAGAGTTAGTCAAATTTTATTAAATTTTAGTTCACTATTGAGGGTTTACATTTGCATCATTAGCATCTTACGAAGTCATCTATTTTAGATCCTTCATGTCTGTAATTCCGTAATTTTATAGAAGATTAATAACTTATGTTGTTTCCTATTCGTTATTTAGACTTCTTAAAATAAATTTATATATTTCTTGATTCTGATTTTACATTTTCGAATCTTTAAGGTTAAAACTATTCTAAGTTCTACTGGCGTTGAATATTTTGTTATGGAACTAAATTTTGTTCGTTGATTCTTGTTGACTAGACTTAATTGAACTGAGGTAATTGAGTTATATTTTATGTGGACCTGAAATCAGTAGGTTGATATTGAGAAGAGTTAGTCAAATTTTATTAAATTTTAGTTCACTATTGAGGGTTTACATTTGCATCATTAGCATCTTACGAAGTCATCTATTTTAGATCCTTCATGTCTGTAATTCCGTAATTTTATAGAAGATTAATAACTTATGCTGTTTCCTATTCGTTATTTAGACTTCTTAAAATAAATTTATTTATTTCTTCATTTTGTAGTTAAGATGTCTGCTGATTTGGTTGAATGATATTGATAGATTCTGATTTTACATTTTCGAATCTTTAAGGTTAAAACTATTCTAAGTTCTACTGGCGTTGAATATTTTGTTATGGAACTAAATTTTGTTCGTTGATTCTTGTTGACTAGACTTAATTGAACTGAGGTAATTGAGTTATATTTTATGTGGACCTGAAATCAGTAGGTTGATATTGAGAAGAGTTAGTCAAATTTTATTAAATTTTAGTTCACTATTGAGGGTTTACATTTGCATCATTAGCATCTTACGAAGTCATCTATTTTAGATCCTTCATGTCTGTAATTCCGTAATTTTATAGAAGATTAATAACTTATGCTGTTTCCTATTCGTTATTTAGACTTCTTAAAATAAATTTATTTATTTCTTCATTTTGTAGTTAAGATGTCTGCTGATTTGGTTGAATGATATTGATAGATTCTGATTTTACATTTTCGAATCTTTAAGGTTAAAACTATTCTAAGTTCTACTGGCGTTGAATATTTTGTTATGGAACTAAATTTTGTTCGTTGATTCTTGTTGACTAGACTTAATTGAACTGAGGTAATTGAGTTATATTTTATGTGGACCTGAAATCAGTAGGTTGATATTGAGAAGAGTTAGTCAAATTTTATTAAATTTTAGTTCACTATTGAGGGTTTACATTTGCATCATTAGCATCTTACGAAGTCATCTATTTTAGATCCTTCATGTCTGTAATTCCGTAATTTTATAGAAGATTAATAACTTATGCTGTTTCCTATTCGTTATTTAGACTTCTTAAAATAAATTTATTTATTTCTTCATTTTGTAGTTAAGATGTCTGCTGATTTGGTTGAATGATATTGATAGATTCTGATTTTACATTTTCGAATCTTTAAGGTTAAAACTATTCTAAGTTCTACTGGCGTTGAATATTTTGTTATGGAACTAAATTTTGTTCGTTGATTCTTGTTGACTAGACTTAATTGAACTGAGGTAATTGAGTTATATTTTATGTGGACCTGAAATCAGTAGGTTGATATTGAGAAGAGTTAGTCAAATTTTATTAAATTTTAGTTCACTATTGAGGGTTTACATTTGCATCATTAGCATCTTACGAAGTCATCTATTTTAGATCCTTCATGTCTGTAATTCCGTAATTTTATAGAAGATTAATAACTTATGCTGTTTCCTATTCGTTATTTAGACTTCTTAAAATAAATTTATTTATTTCTTCATTTTGTAGTTAAGATGTCTGCTGATTTGGTTGAATGATATTGATAGATTCTGATTTTACATTTTCGAATCTTTAAGGTTAAAACTATTCTAAGTTCTACTGGCGTTGAATATTTTGTTATGGAACTAAATTTTGTTCGTTGATTCTTGTTGACTAGACTTAATTGAACTGAGGTAATTGAGTTATATTTTATGTGGACCTGAAATCAGTAGGTTGATATTGAGAAGAGTTAGTCAAATTTTATTAAATTTTAGTTCACTATTGAGGGTTTACATTTGCATCATTAGCATCTTACGAAGTCATCTATTTTAGATCCTTCATGTCTGTAATTCCGTAATTTTATAGAAGATTAATAACTTATGCTGTTTCCTATTCGTTATTTAGACTTCTTAAAATAAATTTATTTATTTCTTCATTTTGTAGTTAAGATGTCTGCTGATTTGGTTGAATGATATTGATAGATTCTGATTTTACATTTTCGAATCTTTAAGGTTAAAACTATTCTAAGTTCTACTGGCGTTGAATATTTTGTTATGGAACTAAATTTTGTTCGTTGATTCTTGTTGACTAGACTTAATTGAACTGAGGTAATTGAGTTATATTTTATGTGGACCTGAAATCAGTAGGTTGATATTGAGAAGAGTTAGTCAAATTTTATTAAATTTTAGTTCACTATTGAGGGTTTACATTTGCATCATTAGCATCTTACGAAGTCATCTATTTTAGATCCTTCATGTCTGTAATTCCGTAATTTTATAGAAGATTAATAACTTATGCTGTTTCCTATTCGTTATTTAGACTTCTTAAAATAAATTTATTTATTTCTTCATTTTGTAGTTAAGATGTCTGCTGATTTGGTTGAATGATATTGATAGATTCTGATTTTACATTTTCGAATCTTTAAGGTTAAAACTATTCTAAGTTCTACTGGCGTTGAATATTTTGTTATGGAACTAAATTTTGTTCGTTGATTCTTGTTGACTAGACTTAATTGAACTGAGGTAATTGAGTTATATTTTATGTGGACCTGAAATCAGTAGGTTGATATTGAGAAGAGTTAGTCAAATTTTATTAAATTTTAGTTCACTATTGAGGGTTTACATTTGCATCATTAGCATCTTACGAAGTCATCTATTTTAGATCCTTCATGTCTGTAATTCCGTAATTTTATAGAAGATTAATAACTTATGCTGTTTCCTATTCGTTATTTAGACTTCTTAAAATAAATTTATTTATTTCTTCATTTTGTAGTTAAGATGTCTGCTGATTTGGTTGAATGATATTGATAGATTCTGATTTTACATTTTCGAATCTTTAAGGTTAAAACTATTCTAAGTTCTACTGGCGTTGAATATTTTGTTATGGAACTAAATTTTGTTCGTTGATTCTTGTTGACTAGACTTAATTGAACTGAGGTAATTGAGTTATATTTTATGTGGACCTGAAATCAGTAGGTTGATATTGAGAAGAGTTAGTCAAATTTTATTAAATTTTAGTTCACTATTGAGGGTTTACATTTGCATCATTAGCATCTTACGAAGTCATCTATTTTAGATCCTTCATGTCTGTAATTCCGTAATTTTATAGAAGATTAATAACTTATGCTGTTTCCTATTCGTTATTTAGACTTCTTAAAATAAATTTATTTATTTCTTCATTTTGTAGTTAAGATGTCTGCTGATTTGGTTGAATGATATTGATAGATTCTGATTTTACATTTTCGAATCTTTAAGGTTAAAACTATTCTAAGTTCTACTGGCGTTGAATATTTTGTTATGGAACTAAATTTTGTTCGTTGATTCTTGTTGACTAGACTTAATTGAACTGAGGTAATTGAGTTATATTTTATGTGGACCTGAAATCAGTAGGTTGATATTGAGAAGAGTTAGTCAAATTTTATTAAATTTTAGTTCACTATTGAGGGTTTACATTTGCATCATTAGCATCTTACGAAGTCATCTATTTTAGATCCTTCATGTCTGTAATTCCGTAATTTTATAGAAGATTAATAACTTATGCTGTTTCCTATTCGTTATTTAGACTTCTTAAAATAAATTTATTTATTTCTTCATTTTGTAGTTAAGATGTCTGCTGATTTGGTTGAATGATATTGATAGATTCTGATTTTACATTTTCGAATCTTTAAGGTTAAAACTATTCTAAGTTCTACTGGCGTTGAATATTTTGTTATGGAACTAAATTTTGTTCGTTGATTCTTGTTGACTAGACTTAATTGAACTGAGGTAATTGAGTTATATTTTATGTGGACCTGAAATCAGTAGGTTGATATTGAGAAGAGTTAGTCAAATTTTATTAAATTTTAGTTCACTATTGAGGGTTTACATTTGCATCATTAGCATCTTACGAAGTCATCTATTTTAGATCCTTCATGTCTGTAATTCCGTAATTTTATAGAAGATTAATAACTTATGCTGTTTCCTATTCGTTATTTAGACTTCTTAAAATAAATTTATTTATTTCTTCATTTTGTAGTTAAGATGTCTGCTGATTTGGTTGAATGATATTGATAGATTCTGATTTTACATTTTCGAATCTTTAAGGTTAAAACTATTCTAAGTTCTACTGGCGTTGAATATTTTGTTATGGAACTAAATTTTGTTCGTTGATTCTTGTTGACTAGACTTAATTGAACTGAGGTAATTGAGTTATATTTTATGTGGACCTGAAATCAGTAGGTTGATATTGAGAAGAGTTAGTCAAATTTTATTAAATTTTAGTTCACTATTGAGGGTTTACATTTGCATCATTAGCATCTTACGAAGTCATCTATTTTAGATCCTTCATGTCTGTAATTCCGTAATTTTATAGAAGATTAATAACTTATGCTGTTTCCTATTCGTTATTTAGACTTCTTAAAATAAATTTATTTATTTCTTCATTTTGTAGTTAAGATGTCTGCTGATTTGGTTGAATGATATTGATAGATTCTGATTTTACATTTTCGAATCTTTAAGGTTAAAACTATTCTAAGTTCTACTGGCGTTGAATATTTTGTTATGGAACTAAATTTTGTTCGTTGATTCTTGTTGACTAGACTTAATTGAACTGAGGTAATTGAGTTATATTTTATGTGGACCTGAAATCAGTAGGTTGATATTGAGAAGAGTTAGTCAAATTTTATTAAATTTTAGTTCACTATTGAGGGTTTACATTTGCATCATTAGCATCTTACGAAGTCATCTATTTTAGATCCTTCATGTCTGTAATTCCGTAATTTTATAGAAGATTAATAACTTATGCTGTTTCCTATTCGTTATTTAGACTTCTTAAAATAAATTTATTTATTTCTTCATTTTGTAGTTAAGATGTCTGCTGATTTGGTTGAATGATATTGATAGATTCTGATTTTACATTTTCGAATCTTTAAGGTTAAAACTATTCTAAGTTCTACTGGCGTTGAATATTTTGTTATGGAACTAAATTTTGTTCGTTGATTCTTGTTGACTAGACTTAATTGAACTGAGGTAATTGAGTTATATTTTATGTGGACCTGAAATCAGTAGGTTGATATTGAGAAGAGTTAGTCAAATTTTATTAAATTTTAGTTCACTATTGAGGGTTTACATTTGCATCATTAGCATCTTACGAAGTCATCTATTTTAGATCCTTCATGTCTGTAATTCCGTAATTTTATAGAAGATTAATAACTTATGCTGTTTCCTATTCGTTATTTAGACTTCTTAAAATAAATTTATTTATTTCTTCATTTTGTAGTTAAGATGTCTGCTGATTTGGTTGAATGATATTGATAGATTCTGATTTTACATTTTCGAATCTTTAAGGTTAAAACTATTCTAAGTTCTACTGGCGTTGAATATTTTGTTATGGAACTAAATTTTGTTCGTTGATTCTTGTTGACTAGACTTAATTGAACTGAGGTAATTGAGTTATATTTTATGTGGACCTGAAATCAGTAGGTTGATATTGAGAAGAGTTAGTCAAATTTTATTAAATTTTAGTTCACTATTGAGGGTTTACATTTGCATCATTAGCATCTTACGAAGTCATCTATTTTAGATCCTTCATGTCTGTAATTCCGTAATTTTATAGAAGATTAATAACTTATGCTGTTTCCTATTCGTTATTTAGACTTCTTAAAATAAATTTATTTATTTCTTCATTTTGTAGTTAAGATGTCTGCTGATTTGGTTGAATGATATTGATAGATTCTGATTTTACATTTTCGAATCTTTAAGGTTAAAACTATTCTAAGTTCTACTGGCGTTGAATATTTTGTTATGGAACTAAATTTTGTTCGTTGATTCTTGTTGACTAGACTTAATTGAACTGAGGTAATTGAGTTATATTTTATGTGGACCTGAAATCAGTAGGTTGATATTGAGAAGAGTTAGTCAAATTTTATTAAATTTTAGTTCACTATTGAGGGTTTACATTTGCATCATTAGCATCTTACGAAGTCATCTATTTTAGATCCTTCATGTCTGTAATTCCGTAATTTTATAGAAGATTAATAACTTATGCTGTTTCCTATTCGTTATTTAGACTTCTTAAAATAAATTTATTTATTTCTTCATTTTGTAGTTAAGATGTCTGCTGATTTGGTTGAATGATATTGATAGATTCTGATTTTACATTTTCGAATCTTTAAGGTTAAAACTATTCTAAGTTCTACTGGCGTTGAATATTTTGTTATGGAACTAAATTTTGTTCGTTGATTCTTGTTGACTAGACTTAATTGAACTGAGGTAATTGAGTTATATTTTATGTGGACCTGAAATCAGTAGGTTGATATTGAGAAGAGTTAGTCAAATTTTATTAAATTTTAGTTCACTATTGAGGGTTTACATTTGCATCATTAGCATCTTACGAAGTCATCTATTTTAGATCCTTCATGTCTGTAATTCCGTAATTTTATAGAAGATTAATAACTTATGCTGTTTCCTATTCGTTATTTAGACTTCTTAAAATAAATTTATTTATTTCTTCATTTTGTAGTTAAGATGTCTGCTGATTTGGTTGAATGATATTGATAGATTCTGATTTTACATTTTCGAATCTTTAAGGTTAAAACTATTCTAAGTTCTACTGGCGTTGAATATTTTGTTATGGAACTAAATTTTGTTCGTTGATTCTTGTTGACTAGACTTAATTGAACTGAGGTAATTGAGTTATATTTTATGTGGACCTGAAATCAGTAGGTTGATATTGAGAAGAGTTAGTCAAATTTTATTAAATTTTAGTTCACTATTGAGGGTTTACATTTGCATCATTAGCATCTTACGAAGTCATCTATTTTAGATCCTTCATGTCTGTAATTCCGTAATTTTATAGAAGATTAATAACTTATGCTGTTTCCTATTCGTTATTTAGACTTCTTAAAATAAATTTATTTATTTCTTCATTTTGTAGTTAAGATGTCTGCTGATTTGGTTGAATGATATTGATAGATTCTGATTTTACATTTTCGAATCTTTAAGGTTAAAACTATTCTAAGTTCTACTGGCGTTGAATATTTTGTTATGGAACTAAATTTTGTTCGTTGATTCTTGTTGACTAGACTTAATTGAACTGAGGTAATTGAGTTATATTTTATGTGGACCTGAAATCAGTAGGTTGATATTGAGAAGAGTTAGTCAAATTTTATTAAATTTTAGTTCACTATTGAGGGTTTACATTTGCATCATTAGCATCTTACGAAGTCATCTATTTTAGATCCTTCATGTCTGTAATTCCGTAATTTTATAGAAGATTAATAACTTATGCTGTTTCCTATTCGTTATTTAGACTTCTTAAAATAAATTTATTTATTTCTTCATTTTGTAGTTAAGATGTCTGCTGATTTGGTTGAATGATATTGATAGATTCTGATTTTACATTTTCGAATCTTTAAGGTTAAAACTATTCTAAGTTCTACTGGCGTTGAATATTTTGTTATGGAACTAAATTTTGTTCGTTGATTCTTGTTGACTAGACTTAATTGAACTGAGGTAATTGAGTTATATTTTATGTGGACCTGAAATCAGTAGGTTGATATTGAGAAGAGTTAGTCAAATTTTATTAAATTTTAGTTCACTATTGAGGGTTTACATTTGCATCATTAGCATCTTACGAAGTCATCTATTTTAGATCCTTCATGTCTGTAATTCCGTAATTTTATAGAAGATTAATAACTTATGCTGTTTCCTATTCGTTATTTAGACTTCTTAAAATAAATTTATTTATTTCTTCATTTTGTAGTTAAGATGTCTGCTGATTTGGTTGAATGATATTGATAGATTCTGATTTTACATTTTCGAATCTTTAAGGTTAAAACTATTCTAAGTTCTACTGGCGTTGAATATTTTGTTATGGAACTAAATTTTGTTCGTTGATTCTTGTTGACTAGACTTAATTGAACTGAGGTAATTGAGTTATATTTTATGTGGACCTGAAATCAGTAGGTTGATATTGAGAAGAGTTAGTCAAATTTTATTAAATTTTAGTTCACTATTGAGGGTTTACATTTGCATCATTAGCATCTTACGAAGTCATCTATTTTAGATCCTTCATGTCTGTAATTCCGTAATTTTATAGAAGATTAATAACTTATGCTGTTTCCTATTCGTTATTTAGACTTCTTAAAATAAATTTATTTATTTCTTCATTTTGTAGTTAAGATGTCTGCTGATTTGGTTGAATGATATTGATAGATTCTGATTTTACATTTTCGAATCTTTAAGGTTAAAACTATTCTAAGTTCTACTGGCGTTGAATATTTTGTTATGGAACTAAATTTTGTTCGTTGATTCTTGTTGACTAGACTTAATTGAACTGAGGTAATTGAGTTATATTTTATGTGGACCTGAAATCAGTAGGTTGATATTGAGAAGAGTTAGTCAAATTTTATTAAATTTTAGTTCACTATTGAGGGTTTACATTTGCATCATTAGCATCTTACGAAGTCATCTATTTTAGATCCTTCATGTCTGTAATTCCGTAATTTTATAGAAGATTAATAACTTATGCTGTTTCCTATTCGTTATTTAGACTTCTTAAAATAAATTTATTTATTTCTTAATGATCCATTTTAAAATTTATATTTTTTTTTTTTCTTTTTATTTTATAATTTTTTTAAAAATAATTTTCTAAATTTTTTAGTTTTCCTCTTAAAATATTTTTACTTTTTTTTTTTTTTTTTGAATGTCAATTTTTATTTATTTTTTTGCATTAGATATTTCTTGTCAGTTTAACTTAATTCATTTATTTATAATCTTTAATTTTTCTTTTTAATTGTTTTTTAGCTTAAATTTTTAATTTTTTACAATAATATTGACTTAATTTATTTGTATTTTTTTTTATACGTTAATTTTACTATTATTTTTATTTATTTTTTTAATTTTTAACGTTTAAATTTACTGCTTTAGATTTTATTAACTTTTATAAATGATTTTTTTTTGTTTCTGTTTTTTAAACATTCTATTTTAAGATTAATATTTTATTGCTATAGTTAGGAAATTTTTTTTACGAGTCAAAATGATATTGTTCTAGTTTTCTATTTAAAAGAAAAATTCAATAATTTTTCTTTTACTTTTAAATAATGAAGATTTTAATTTGTTTGCTCTTTTAACATATTTTATATTATGATAAGCTATTATATACTATGTTGATTTTAATACTTTCTGTTTTTATTTTATAAAACGCAACCTCTTTGTGTTTATGAGTTTTATTTTTTTCATTTTTCATTTTTATCATTTAATTTTTTATAAACATATATCAGCAACTTGTATTGTCTTTTTTGAATTTCTATCTTGATTAATTTTTTAAAAGCTATTTTTTCAGCTTTTTTTTATGCGTCATTTTAAAAGTAATCATAAGTACTTGAATTATTATTAAAAGTAGGTCATTCAGAAAATTAAATCATAAATAAACATATATTTTTACTTTAATCTTTGATGTAACTTAAAATGTATAAAGATCCTTAATTAATTTTAATAAATTATAAAAAAGAGACTAATTAATTAAAAGTTACTCGGAAAAGCAAAATACTATAAAGAGTAATATCAAGCAATTTAAAACTTTTTTGATGAAGTATTTAAATAGCAAAATGACTATATATAAGATCGATCAACAAATTAAAATATAATCTTATAAAATTAATTTTTTAAATTGAATTTTCAATAATAAGAATTGTATAGATTTATCTATTATGAAAAAAGATTTAAGAAGAGTCAGAAACTAGAAAAAATAAAAAAAAAAAAATAAAAAAAAAAAACGAAGTTTACACAAAAAATCAAATTAAAAAAAATCTTAAAAAAAAAAAAATAACATGAAAAAAGTCTCAGCTTGAAAAAATTATTGCTAAAAAATACTGAAATATGAAAATTTTGATAAAAACATAAATCAACAATAACTTAAAGAAAAAGAGGACGAAATTATAAAAAATATTTTATTTTAATAAGTAAAAACAAAGAAAATAATTGAATTTAACAATATATAATCAGAAAATTATAACATCAAAAAGAATTAATAAATATCTCGATATCATTCCTGCTGTTATAAAAAAAGTTTAAATTTTTTAATTAATTTTAATACTTTAAAAAAATATTGCTAAATATCTATGATAATATTTTATAAAGAATTTTAAGAGATCATCATTAAAAACCTAAAAAAATGAAACTATAGAGTTTGTTGAAAATAATTAGTAAAAAGTAAATAAAATTAAAGATATTTTCAGAAAGATTACAAAGAGAAAAAACTTTAATTTTTTTAACAAAAAGTTGTTTCAAAATAATACAAAAAAAAATAGAAAAAAAATATTTTCACTTTAAACTATATCGCTTTTTTAAAAACTGATTTCTCTTCTGATGATAAACAAAGATTTTTACTTAGATTTATAGCACTGACAACCTGGAATAAGTAAAAATCTCAGATTAAAGATTGAATCATTCTCTTTTATTTACCTAAATAAAAATAAAATAAATTCTTTCTTTTTTTCTCTTTTTCTAAAAAATACCAATCATAAATTTTTTTTCCAACTTTTTTACGATTTTTCAATTTTATTTTTTATTTTTTCATCTTATTTTTTTTTATTCTTTTTCACAATTTTAAAAACATTTAATTATCATCTTCTAAATTTCATTTTCTCCCTTTACTTCTGCTCAATATTACTCCTTTTCTACCTTAATAATCACATCATTTACTATTTTCAAAAACCATTTCTCATTCTTATAAAAGTAATATATTTTTTCTTCCTTTTAACTAACTAATACCATTCAAAATCCTCTTAATCTTATTCAATATTTTTACCTTTCCTTATCATCTTACCTTTAAACTGATCATAACTTTTTTTTCCAACTTTTACACGATTTTTCAATTTTATTTTTTCATCTTATTTTTTTTTATTCTTTTTCACAATTTTAAAAACATTTAATTATCATCTTCTAAATTTCATTTCTCCCTTTACTTCCTGATCAATATTACTCCTTTTATACCTTAATAATCACATCATTTACTATTTTCAAAAACCATTTCTCATTCTTATAAAAGTAATATATTTTTTCTTCCTTTTAACTAACTAATACCATTCAAAATCCTCTTAATCTTATTCAATATTTTTACCTTTCCTTATCATCTTACCTTTAAACTGATTACTTATCTTTGATAACACATTTCTTCTATCAATCATCTTCCATTTTTTTTTCTTATTAATTTATTTTCTTTCCATCATAACTTTTTTTTCCAACTTTTACACGATTTTTCAATTTTATTTTTTATTTTTTCATCTTATTTTTTTTTATTCTTTTTCACAATTAAAAAACAGTTAATTATCATTTTATATGAAATTTAGAAATGATAATAAAATATTTTTAAAATAGTGAAAAAGAATAAAAAAAAAATAAGATGAAAAAATAAAAAATAAAATTGAAAAATCGTAAAAAAGTTGGAAAAAAAATTTATGATGGAAAGAAAATAAATAAAGAAGAAAAAAAAATGGAAGATTATAAGGATAATAGATATGTGTTATCAAAGATAAGTAATCAGTTTAAAAGTAAGATGATAAGGAAAGGTAAACAAATTGAATAAAAGAGGTTTTTGAATTGTAAGAGTTTGTTAAAAGTAAGAATAAATATATTACTTTTATAAGTATGAGAAATGGTTTTTAAAAAAGTAAAGATGTGATAATAAAGGTAGAAAAGGAGTAATAATGAAGATAAAAGGGTGAAGTATATGAAATTTAGAAATGATAATAAAATATTTTTAAAATAGTGAAAAAGAAAAAAATAAAATTGAAAAATCGTAAAAAAGTTGGAAAAAAAATTTATGATGGAAAGAAAATAAATAAAGAAGAAAAAAAAATGGAAGATTATAAGGATAATAGATATGTGTTATCAAAGATAAGTAATCAGTTTAAAAGTAAGATGATAAGGAAAGGTAAACAAATTGAATAAAAGAGGTTTTTGAATTGTAAGAGTTTGTTAAAAGTAAGAATAAATATATTACTTTTATAAGTATGAGAAATGGTTTTTAAAAAAGTAAAGATGTGATAATAAAGGTAGAAAAGGAGTAATAATGAAGATAAAAGGGTGAAGTATATGAAATTTAGAAATGATAATAAAATATTTTTAAAATAGTGAAAAAGAATAAAAAAAAAATAAGATGAAAAAATAAAAAATAAAATTGAAAAATCGTAAAAAAGTTGGAAAAAAAATTTATGATGGAAAGAAAATAAATAAAGAAGAAAAAAAAATGGAAGATTATAAGGATAATAGATATGTGTTATCAAAGATAAGTAATCAGTTTAAAAGTAAGATGATAAGGAAAGGTAAACAAATTGAATAAAAGAGGTTTTTGAATTGTAAGAGTTTGTTAAAAGTAAGAATAAATATATTACTTTTATAAGTATGAGAAATGGTTTTTAAAAAAGTAAAGATGTGATAATAAAGGTAGAAAAGGAGTAATAATGAAGATAAAAGGGTGAAGTATATGAAATTTAGAAATGATAATAAAATATTTTTAAAATAGTGAAAAAGAATAAAAAAAAAATAAGATGAAAAAATAAAAAATAAAATTGAAAAATCGTAAAAAAGTTGGAAAAAAAATTTATGATGGAAAGAAAATAAATAAAGAAGAAAAAAAAATGGAAGATTATAAGGATAATAGATATGTGTTATCAAAGATAAGTAATCAGTTTAAAAGTAAGATGATAAGGAAAGGTAAACAAATTGAATAAAAGAGGTTTTTGAATTGTAAGAGTTTGTTAAAAGTAAGAATAAATATATTACTTTTATAAGTATGAGAAATGGTTTTTAAAAAAGTAAAGATGTGATAATAAAGGTAGAAAAGGAGTAATAATGAAGATAAAAGGGTGAAGTATATGAAATTTAGAAATGATAATAAAATATTTTTAAAATAGTGAAAAAGAATAAAAAAAAAATAAGATGAAAAAATAAAAAATAAAATTGAAAAATCGTAAAAAAGTTGGAAAAAAAATTTATGATGGAAAGAAAATAAATAAAGAAGAAAAAAAAATGGAAGATTATAAGGATAATAGATATGTGTTATCAAAGATAAGTAATCAGTTTAAAAGTAAGATGATAAGGAAAGGTAAACAAATTGAATAAAAGAGGTTTTTGAATTGTAAGAGTTTGTTAAAAGTAAGAATAAATATATTACTTTTATAAGTATGAGAAATGGTTTTTAAAAAAGTAAAGATGTGATAATAAAGGTAGAAAAGGAGTAATAATGAAGATAAAAGGGTGAAGTATATGAAATTTAGAAATGATAATAAAATATTTTTAAAATAGTGAAAAAGAATAAAAAAAAAATAAGATGAAAAAATAAAAAATAAAATTGAAAAATCGTAAAAAAGTTGGAAAAAAAATTTATGATGGAAAGAAAATAAATAAAGAAGAAAAAAAAATGGAAGATTATAAGGATAATAGATATGTGTTATCAAAGATAAGTAATCAGTTTAAAAGTAAGATGATAAGGAAAGGTAAACAAATTGAATAAAAGAGGTTTTTGAATTGTAAGAGTTTGTTAAAAGTAAGAATAAATATATTACTTTTATAAGTATGAGAAATGGTTTTTAAAAAAGTAAAGATGTGATAATAAAGGTAGAAAAGGAGTAATAATGAAGATAAAAGGGTGAAGTATATGAAATTTAGAAATGATAATAAAATATTTTTAAAATAGTGAAAAAGAATAAAAAAAAAATAAGATGAAAAAATAAAAAATAAAATTGAAAAATCGTAAAAAAGTTGGAAAAAAAATTTATGATGGAAAGAAAATAAATAAAGAAGAAAAAAAAATGGAAGATTATAAGGATAATAGATATGTGTTATCAAAGATAAGTAATCAGTTTAAAAGTAAGATGATAAGGAAAGGTAAACAAATTGAATAAAAGAGGTTTTTGAATTGTAAGAGTTTGTTAAAAGTAAGAATAAATATATTACTTTTATAAGTATGAGAAATGGTTTTTAAAAAAGTAAAGATGTGATAATAAAGGTAGAAAAGGAGTAATAATGAAGATAAAAGGGTGAAGTATATGAAATTTAGAAATGATAATAAAATATTTTTAAAATAGTGAAAAAGAATAAAAAAAAAATAAGATGAAAAAATAAAAAATAAAATTGAAAAATCGTAAAAAAGTTGGAAAAAAAATTTATGATGGAAAGAAAATAAATAAAGAAGAAAAAAAAATGGAAGATTATAAGGATAATAGATATGTGTTATCAAAGATAAGTAATCAGTTTAAAAGTAAGATGATAAGGAAAGGTAAACAAATTGAATAAAAGAGGTTTTTGAATTGTAAGAGTTTGTTAAAAGTAAGAATAAATATATTACTTTTATAAGTATGAGAAATGGTTTTTAAAAAAGTAAAGATGTGATAATAAAGGTAGAAAAGGAGTAATAATGAAGATAAAAGGGTGAAGTATATGAAATTTAGAAATGATAATAAAATATTTTTAAAATAGTGAAAAAGAATAAAAAAAAAATAAGATGAAAAAATAAAAAATAAAATTGAAAAATCGTAAAAAAGTTGGAAAAAAAATTTATGATGGAAAGAAAATAAATAAAGAAGAAAAAAAAATGGAAGATTATAAGGATAATAGATATGTGTTATCAAAGATAAGTAATCAGTTTAAAAGTAAGATGATAAGGAAAGGTAAACAAATTGAATAAAAGAGGTTTTTGAATTGTAAGAGTTTGTTAAAAGTAAGAATAAATATATTACTTTTATAAGTATGAGAAATGGTTTTTAAAAAAGTAAAGATGTGATAATAAAGGTAGAAAAGGAGTAATAATGAAGATAAAAGGGTGAAGTATATGAAATTTAGAAATGATAATAAAATATTTTTAAAATAGTGAAAAAGAATAAAAAAAAAATAAGATGAAAAAATAAAAAATAAAATTGAAAAATCGTAAAAAAGTTGGAAAAAAAATTTATGATGGAAAGAAAATAAATAAAGAAGAAAAAAAAATGGAAGATTATAAGGATAATAGATATGTGTTATCAAAGATAAGTAATCAGTTTAAAAGTAAGATGATAAGGAAAGGTAAACAAATTGAATAAAAGAGGTTTTTGAATTGTAAGAGTTTGTTAAAAGTAAGAATAAATATATTACTTTTATAAGTATGAGAAATGGTTTTTAAAAAAGTAAAGATGTGATAATAAAGGTAGAAAAGGAGTAATAATGAAGATAAAAGGGTGAAGTATATGAAATTTAGAAATGATAATAAAATATTTTTAAAATAGTGAAAAAGAATAAAAAAAAAATAAGATGAAAAAATAAAAAATAAAATTGAAAAATCGTAAAAAAGTTGGAAAAAAAATTTATGATGGAAAGAAAATAAATAAAGAAGAAAAAAAAATGGAAGATTATAAGGATAATAGATATGTGTTATCAAAGATAAGTAATCAGTTTAAAAGTAAGATGATAAGGAAAGGTAAACAAATTGAATAAAAGAGGTTTTTGAATTGTAAGAGTTTGTTAAAAGTAAGAATAAATATATTACTTTTATAAGTATGAGAAATGGTTTTTAAAAAAGTAAAGATGTGATAATAAAGGTAGAAAAGGAGTAATAATGAAGATAAAAGGGTGAAGTATATGAAATTTAGAAATGATAATAAAATATTTTTAAAATAGTGAAAAAGAATAAAAAAAAAATAAGATGAAAAAATAAAAAATAAAATTGAAAAATCGTAAAAAAGTTGGAAAAAAAATTTATGATGGAAAGAAAATAAATAAAGAAGAAAAAAAAATGGAAGATTATAAGGATAATAGATATGTGTTATCAAAGATAAGTAATCAGTTTAAAAGTAAGATGATAAGGAAAGGTAAACAAATTGAATAAAAGAGGTTTTTGAATTGTAAGAGTTTGTTAAAAGTAAGAATAAATATATTACTTTTATAAGTATGAGAAATGGTTTTTAAAAAAGTAAAGATGTGATAATAAAGGTAGAAAAGGAGTAATAATGAAGATAAAAGGGTGAAGTATATGAAATTTAGAAATGATAATAAAATATTTTTAAAATAGTGAAAAAGAATAAAAAAAAAATAAGATGAAAAAATAAAAAATAAAATTGAAAAATCGTAAAAAAGTTGGAAAAAAAATTTATGATGGAAAGAAAATAAATAAAGAAGAAAAAAAAATGGAAGATTATAAGGATAATAGATATGTGTTATCAAAGATAAGT